>CAAE01010466.1:0-27527 GCA_000180735.1 Tetraodon nigroviridis | reverse complement strand
GCAAACGTCTGCAGCAGAATAAAGTTTGAGGTACTTTAATGCCATCTAGTGGTACAGAGTTTAAAACGACTTAAACTTATACAAACTTTTCAACGTTCGGAGGCCAGTGCCACTGTAAATATGTTTGCATTTGTAAAAAGTATAAATAGTTTTTTTGAATTGGTAATGCAAGTACAAGTAATGCATTTACAGCCAGTCAGTAAGATGACACTGCACACTACAGAGTCCTTTAAACTAAACCGGGACTGGAATTTTACAAACGACTTTATTTACAAAGTTACCTTACTAGCAGTATATGATAACGCAATTAAGTTTTTTACACTTGTAAAAACAAAATAACCACAGTAAACATGGTGCTGAAACATTCACTAACAGTTGCCCACATTGTTGCTGAGGCATGGATCAGTTGTGTTTAAGTTCTGGGATCGTGTTGGTGTCCCCACGGGGCAGAGTCAGTGTGACTGTAACAGTAGCCAGCACACCTGGGCTGGGTGGCTACATTTCACCGCATAACGAGTGGGTGAACAAAGGCTTTTTACATGTGTGTGCGTCATGCTTAATGTCATTTAGCACTCTCATAATAATGAGCAAGGTGTGTCTGTTTTTATTTTTTGCTGTTGTTCCTGCACAGAACAATAGTACAGATTGTGCAGAGAAGAAAATCCACAATCAATATTGTTGTCTCCTCAGTTGCAGGCCACTTTTTCCTGACATAGGGCCATTGGCGCTCGCGTTACAGTGGAAATGAACGGGTGTGCCCGGGTCTGCCCTTTACACATGCAAATCCAATAAACCAGGATTGTTTTTTGAGGGGCTTAAAGTAGTTGTGATGTGTGATATGTTTGTGCAGGGGAAGGGGGGGGTGAGGTGTCCATAATGTCCCTGTGGATGTGGAGGTGGTCTTTTTCTTTTGTCCTTCTAAAGCCAATGATCAGATCCTTTGTGTTGTGGGTGTTGACAGCTGGGTGCTCCAACCACTCCACCAGGTGTCCCACCTCCTGCCCTGATGTGGATTCGTTGTTGTCTGTGGTCCACATGAACCACTGTGGTGCCGCCAGTACATTTATTCATAGAGTTAAAGGTGTGGGGGGCAGGGGGCGGGGTTACAATCCTGTGGGGACAGGGTAAATAGGATAAGGCACCACTAAGGTCAAAAGATTTTCAAAATTAAACTCTGGGACACAAACTTCCTCTGCACATCTCTCTCTGATCCGTGTCGCTCCCTCTTTGTTCCCTCTTTGCTGCTTCGTCACTCCCTTGTCCATCTGGCTTTGCTCCCTTTGCTCCCACTCTCTCATTACTCCATCTTTGGTCCCTCGTCATTCCTTCATACCGCATCACTCCCAAGTCCCTCACTCTTCACTACCTTGTCACTCCCCCGTCACCTGCTTGAAACATCTTAGTCACTACCTCTTTACTCCCTCCTTACTACATCTTCACTTTCATCATCACTCCCTCATCAATTTTCTCTTCACTCCCTCTTTATTTCCTCTTCATTTGCTAGTCACTCCCCTCTCACTTTCTCTTTACCCCTTCGTCACTCCCTCATCATTCCCTTCTCCGTCTCTTGACTCCCTCCTGACTCCCTCTTTACTTTCACATCACTCCCTCATCACTCCCTCCTTACTGCTTCGTCACTCCCTCTTCAGTGCTTCATCACCCCCCTTTTCACTCCCTCCTCACTCCCCCTTCAATCCCACATCACACCCTCTTCACTCTCTCTTCACCCCCTCTTTACTCTGACATCACACCCTGTTCCCTTGCTCCTCACTCCCTCTTCACTCCCAAGTCACTCTTTTTACTCCCACATCACTATCTCTTCACTTCCTCTTCACTCTTACATCACTCTCTCCTTACTCCCCTGTCACACCTTTCTCACACCCTCTTCACTCCCTCCTCAATCCCTCTTCAATCCCACGTCATTCCCTCTTTGCTCCTACATCACTCCCTCTTTACTCCCTGGTCACGACCTCCTTACTCCCTCCTCACTCCCTCTTCACTCCCACGTCATACCCTCTTCACTATTTATTTACTCCCACATCACTCCCATTTCACTCCTCTGTCACTCCTTCCTTGCTCCCTTTTTACTCCTGCCTCACTCCCGCTTCATTCCCCGGTCACTATCTCTCCCTCTTCACTTCCTCTTTACTCTTACTCTTAAGTGACATACACATGGGCCAACAGGAATGGATTTTTTTGGCTTTAAATGAGTTGCTGCCATGTGCAGCACAGGGATGCCTAGAACATACCTTGAGTATAAACCAGGACAAAATAGAGAGCCTGTTGAACCCTAGGTTGAACCCTAGGTTGAACCCTAGGTTGAACCCTAGGTTGAACCCTAGGTTCAGCATACTACCCAACCGGGTTCATGGGTTTAAGGTGAAAAACCTCGAACAGAAGCAGCGGTTCAAAAAGCAGTGAATGAAAACCACTCCAGGAATCAGAACTGAAAGTTTCTCAGATAAAAACTGCAAATCTCTTGGTTGCTCTTAAAAGTGCTTTAAAGCTGTAATACTGACCAAGAGGGGACGCAACGAGGGACTAACTGTGCAGGGTGGCTAAAGTTTACAGCAAGCGCTTTTCCTTTTTTGAAAATTGAAAAAATAAAAAAAATGCCTTTTGTAAATTATTTCAGGAATTCATGTGCTAAACTGTTTAAATTAACTTTTGCATGGCATCTATAGCTGCTGGACAAAATGGGAACAATGCCTAATTAGTTCTGCTTGAAATTATCCGAGAAAAGATTTTGTGTTCATCTGGACTTTTCAATTTTCTTTTTGGAAAACGTTTCATTTAAATAAATGATTTTCATTTATTTACTACATCATATGAAAGTGGATTTTTTTTTCCCCATCACTTTGATTATACTTTTTAATTTTGAACAAATTTCTATGCAGAAGTCCTGTGTTTCTTTGGTGTCTCTATGTATCACCAATGCAAGTGCATTAACCACAGTATTAAACATTTATAAGATCAAGGAAGGTGCATGTGCAGCCTGAAGGTCAAACAACATTATTTCACCACATTATCACGCCAGGAAATCTACAACAGTGGTCTGTCCACACAACAGTATCCTCTCATGAGCACCATTATACTAACGCGTCTGCAAAAGAACATTCGTCAACACATAGAACGTATAACAAAACCGGAAGCGGTAAAATATTTTTCTTAGAGAACCCATCTCCCCCTCCTTCTTTCTCTCTCTCTCTCTCTCTGTTTCTCTCTTTCCCTTTCTCTTTCTCCTTACCTCTCTCTCGCTTGCTTTTTGTGATTATGAACGCAGACGAAATTTGATTTGTAATCAAAATTTACGCCTTTGTTTTGAAATCCGGAAGTGTAGTCCCTGACACCGTCAGCTCGATTTTGGCGACAGGCTGCCTTTCCTTGGATGACTGGGAGTGACGCAGGGCGGGCTGTGTTAACCGGGACTTGACTGGGGGGACGAGGAAAAGGTTTCTGGCTTTGATTTCACAGGTTGGAGACCGACGCCGGACAGTAAAACCCAGCAGGGGCCACCTGTTTGAAGAGAGAAAAAGAAAGAAGAGATCATCACCTCCTGGGGCGGATCTGTTAGTGATACACTCCCAGGTAGGATGCGCTCCCTGATCGTCACTGGATGCTTAGATCTCATCAAATCTAATGTTGCAAATTTAGGAAATTAATTGCGTTTTACGTGTGTTGTTAATTAGAACTTTAAAATGGTGCTCCTGGTTGATCATTCACGCACTGTTTCTCTCTTCAGGCAACATTGTACATGGAAAAGTAGCCGAGTCATTCTATTTTGCTGAACATCGAGCTGTTGAGTCGCATCCACACGGAGGGATATTCGGAGATCCGTTAGTTCCGCCCGGTTTCCATCATGAACTATCTTCGTCGACGCCTCTCCGACAGCAATTTCATCTCCAACCTTCCCAATGGCTACATGACGGACCTCCAACGACCCGATCCGCCGCAGCAAAGCCCCGCAGTGTCGCCCGGGCCCGGGGAGAGGCGCCCGCCGAGCAGCCAGCCGCAGCCCGCAGGTGGAGGAGGAGGAGGAGGAGGAGGAGGAGGAGGAGGAGGATCGGGCTTCTTCTCCTCCATCTCCAACGCTGTCAAACAGACGACGGCTGCGGCGGCGGCCACCCTCTCCGAGGCGGCGGACCGAGCTGGAGGCTCCAGCAACGCCAAGATCCTCCTGGTGGTGGATGACCAGCAGACCGACTGGTGAGAGCAGAGGACGCGCCTGCGCCAGAGTCCCGCAGCATCACTCCATGTCCAGCCTTTTTAATTCCCCTAAAATAAAAAAAAAAAACATATTTTAATACTGTCTGTCGAATATTAATGACAGGTAATACTTAAAATTGTTGTGGGGAGGTAAGAAAATGGCAAAGATCCAATATAAGGGTGTTTAACTCATCTTAAAACACATCTTTATCTTCAAAAAACATTCTGGTTTACTAAATTCATTAGAAGCTTGTTTATGTCAAGTATTTATAAATGTCGTTTTGGGAGGTGTGGATTATGATGCATATCATGATTGTTTGGATTTTTGTCATGTCTTTATACATTGCTATTACATGGATTTTCAGAGCATATTTGAAAAATATATTTTTATGGATATTTTTATGTACTTGAAAGGATTTTCCAAAGTTATTTATTAAGAATGACATGATGACAAATTTAAAAATACTTGTTTCATATACAGGGTGAAGGTCTTCAGAGGAAGAAAGATCCACAGTGAATATGACATCAAGGTGGAACAGGTATGTGAACGAGATGAGCCGTTTCCCCCTAAACATCACGCTGAAAAACGGTTTGTTTTAGACATATTGACAAACATTAATAAAACGTGACTTGTGATAAAAACAGGAAAAGCACCTAGAGAGCACAAACCAAGGTCAGTTTATGGTCAGTATTATTACAAGGTCACATAACGTAGTAGTTATTGTATGTAGTAGTTTTATGATCAGAGCCCCTTGGCCTTTAAGATCAGCCTATGACCTTTGGCAAAAGGGTGGTCAACGTCCTTCTGAAAACTAGAACCTCATCAAAAAATTTAATTTTGGTTTCTTGGCCAGTTGTCAAAATTTGCTGAAAATTCTATTAAAATCTACTCACAATTCTAGTCATTTTAGTTATTTTAGTCACAGACAGATGGATGAATGCAGCTATATATATAATCTAACCATCATATAATCTCCTGGGGAGCCAGTGGGGGTTCTGGAGGATGGGTGGTGTGTTCAGGAGATGGCTGTTGGTGCTCTGAGCACAAGAAGCCCATTTTGCTGATATAAGATGTTCAAAAGGAGAGCTGGGGCTTGAGAACAAGTCTTGATTATAGATTTGTGGGGAAGGGGGTCATGGAGGTGCCGAAGGCAAAAGGCCTAAGTGGTTCCGCTGAGTGATTGTGGACCGATGAAGCTCAGATTTATTGCAGTTCGGTGGCTGGTTGTTTGCTTGTATTCTGGATTTAAACCAGACAGGTGGTGAGGGGGAGTGCAGGGTGGAGGCGACGCTTTTAGTTGGGATGGAGAGTCGGACATTGTCAGCATAACAGTGGAAACGAAGACCGTGACAACGGATGGTGTTACCAAGGGGGAGAGTTTATGTGACGAAGAGGAGGGACTGTGCACCAAGCCTAAGGGAACTTCTCGTGGGATGGGCTAGTGGAGGAAGTGCAGTTGTTGATTATGTGTACTGATAACAGGAGGTAAATTAGGATTTGATTGAAAGTGCAGTGCTATTGATGTGTAATGATCCCAGACAGAAGAGGAGGAGGGTGTGGTTGATAGGGTTAAGTGCAGTGCTGTTTTTTTTTCAAGAAATGACAGATGACACGTTCTAGATGTTCGACAGAAAACCAACTGACTCAAGACCTTTTTTTTGTTTACAATAGGAGTGATGGGAGCCAGTTTGAGGATTTTAGGGGACAGAGCCGGAGCTGAGGTAGTCATCAGGAAGGCAGTCCCTGATTAGTTTGAAGGGGACCCGATGAGCAGGAGACCTCAGGGTAACCTGAGACATTTGCTGCTTCTCTAATGAGAAGCAGGGAACTGGGCACGGATGCTGGAGACAGTGGGAATATTGACATGGGGTTGATTTTGGTTTGGAAAGAGCGGAGCACTGGCTGGCATTTTTCTGAAGTAGAGTATGCTGGTGATTGTGCGGAACAATGTCCTGCCCGGGGTTACTGGAGCTGGACGGCGTGATCCATGGGTGTTCCAGGAAGCAATGTGTGAGAATAAGCGTGGTTACAGAAATTCTCAAAGAATGGGGAAGGGGAGGAGGACACGATTGCTGACATATACCGAGACCGCTGGAGCAGACCAGTCCAATTTATGAGTTCATGAGACCTGACAGGTGGATAGATGGAATGGAGTAACAGTGTATTTCTCATATAAAACTGCTCATGACAAAATCTGTGGCGTATTTTCAGTAACTGGGTCATGATTTCTGGAAAGAAAAAAGCCTTTCTGTGGCGTTCTGTGCTCTACACGCACCTTCGCCAGATTACTGGCTATTCTTCCCCAGACTCATCTATGAGTTACCTGCTGAAAATGATGATAGAGACAAGTAAAGCATTTTACAGCCACACACTGGCCGGTTAGGTAATGGTAGCATAAAAGCTGCAGTATGTATGTTATCATAATATATGAACAGTTATTCAGATAACTGCAGAATTAGGAACAACCAGTAAATTCCATTATTTTCGTTTTCACTCTCTACACAGCCCATTCATGTAAATCTGTTGTTGTTTCTAAAATAAGATCAGTTATAACTGAATTTAGCAGTTTTAATCTGTAGCACTATGGGAATATTTACAATATAATCCCCTTTGATAAGTGTCTGTGCCTGAGCCATTTTTCTCCCTTCCTATTTTTATCCTTCTGTTCCATTTGTTTCCATTGTTCACTGTCATTCTGTTTTGGATTTCACATAATTCTTTGTAAAATGTGACGTTTTCCTTTCAGGCAGAGTTCTCTGAGATCAACCTAGTGGCCAATTCAGAGGGCACCTACAGCGTGACTGTTGATGCCATCAGGAACGGCCATAAAGTTAATAAGTAAGTCCTTTTCAATGTGTCTGTACTAAACATAAAATGTTTAGGATTTATGGACATATGAGTTGTTGTGTATTTTCGCCAACTAAAAATGTAACCATTGGCCAAATCTTGTCAAATACTGTACACATCCCTTTTTATGGATCTTTATCTAGAGCAGCGGTTCCCAACCCCAGGGCCACAGACCAGTACCGGGTGGGCCTTTTGGTTCTGGGCTGGACAGAAGGAATAAAAAACTTAAATTACTTTGTTGTATTTATTAGCTGAAACTAAATGATGTTTTATTCTGAAAAAATGCCAGATTCTCTTTGTACATCTGTCTATGGCTCACTATTAATGCATGTTTATTACCACAATTTTCATAACTGTAATATTATGTGCTGTTGTTGTATTTATCCTGACATTAAACCTTAAATCTGTGGTTGAAAAAAAAGGTTGGGGACCGCTGATCTGAAGCAAATCTGGGTGTATCAGAATGTAATTCTCAGATTGGCTCGGTGGTGAATTTGTTTGTCAGCATCTTTTTGAGATTTCAATTTTTTTTTTAGATCTCACCTAAGCTAGACTTTGCTCTCCTGACTGCAGATGGTCCAAAATGCAGCTGCAGGTTTTTAAACTGCTACCAGACAGTAGAGCACATTTCTCTGGTTTTAGCATCACTTTGTTGGCTTTAAAATTCTTCTATTTGTTTTTTAAGTCTTCACGGTCTTGCCCTAATCTACCTGGCTGACCTGCTTCATCCTCACGCCCCCCATGAGCACTGAGGTCAACAGGTCATCCTTTCTTGGTTGTCCCCAAACCTAGGAGGAAGCTCTAAATCTACAACCAGGACAATGAACAGATGTGTATTTCCAGCAGGGCATGCCCGTTTCTATCTCGTTGCATCGCTGTTTTGAATTTGGCCGTGTTTTCTGTTCCAGGTCCTTCAAGCCAGACTTTGTGTTGATCCGACAGCACGCCTTCAGCATGGACAAGAATGGAGACCATCGCAACATGGTGATCGGGCTGCAGTACGCCGGACTGCCAAGCGTTAACTCTTTGCACTCTGTTTACAACTTCTGTGACAAACCGTGGGTGGTGAGTGTGCAATTCAGAATTTGAAAAAAAAAAAAGACGCCTACAGTGATCACATGATTACAATGATTTTTAAACATGTTGAACAAAGAATAACATATTAATGGCTAAAGTTTTGATATTTTTGTGATGTATGATAAAAGATGAAAGGGAAAGAAGGATTCATTTGTGATGAAAATATATTGGCGATAGTAATTTCAATAAATTTCAAGAATGCTATGCTACAAGCAGCTAACGCTCTAGCAATTTGGATTTGGTGCACGTTTCTTGATGAGGCAGTGTCATGTGGCTATTCAACCCACTGCATCATGAATATTGCATTTAATATTCCATATTGTTCTTCGCGATAACACAGAGCAACAGAAAGATCTGGGCTCCGGGTCATTTTGTTAGTATTGACCTATAATAAAAGAAATTGAAGCAGAAATTCTGTAACTACTGAGCTGTAACCGTTGATGCTTTTATTCTAGTTTGCGCAGATGTCCAGACTCTTGAAGCACCTTGGTCCAGAGGAGTTCCCACTGATCGAACAGGTCTATTATCCAAACCCACAAGGAAATGGTGAGTGTTTTTCCCATCTGCCCTACTGGCACTGACCCTTGAAGAAACACCCTCTTGTGCATCATGGCACACCCCCGACAGAGCCTGAGCCGTAATGTCTTGATCTGACGCAGATCAAGAAGAGCCTTTTTAGCTCAAACTTGTGACGTAGTCCAGACGTTGAGCAGATCAGGGTGTGGCCGCCTTCACACGACACACAGGCCCTCATTTGTCAACCATGGAAAGGCAGCCATATATTCCGTACAATCTTGTTTTGTTTTTTTTTTTATTTGTTAAACTAACTGTTTTAAGTTTTTAAGATCTAATTACTCACATTTCTGTCAAGATTGATAAATGAAGGCCACAGAGTGCACCAGAGTGTGACCGCTGACCACTAGGACCTAAAGGACAACAGGCTCGGCCTTTTCTATGTTAATGCCTAAATCACCGACTGGAAAAACTAGCTGTGCGGTTGGAATTGGAATTATCAGCTGGTGTACAAATGGGACAGAAGAAAGGGGGATTCAAGTATGGATTTACAGACCTCACCAGTGCTGTTCTGTAGAAACCAAACTATTGGCTTGCTGGGATGCCACAGTGTAAACACTATGCCCACGGGTTGTGTAGACTCAAGTAAACTGTGGCTGCATATTTTATGACTTGGAGTGATTAAAAATAAAAGCTTAGTTAGTTTTTGAGCTCTCCAACAGTGCCAAGTTTTTCTTTTTTTTTTTTTTTGGCAGCAGAACCAAAAATAAAAGCTTTTATTTGATCAGCTTTTTTTACTCAGAGAGTAAGTGAGTGCTGCTCTCTGCAGGCCCCAGCTCCAACTCTCCTGTCTGTGGTGATCCTCCACTCCAAAACCAACAGAACGTCACAACGTTCAGTAGCACAATATGTGAATAATGTCAATAAAGTTGGGATGATCTCCTTCAAAAAGAAAAGAACAAAACATTTCATTGAACTTGCAAATGCAGCATATAAAATTGAGTTTAAATAGAAGAACAAAATTTTTTAAACAGAAATAGGTCTACAAAGAGATTTCCAGACTCGCACAGCAGAAAGTAATCCCACCAGACAATTAACCACAGGTGAGTAAGCGAAGCCATGAAGTTAATAAAGCCAAGACCACCATCCAAGGATCAGACAGACAAAAAACAGGTGAGAAACAAAGACAGAAATAGATTAGATTCAGATTAGATTCAAGTTTATTCTCATCACACGTGTATAAATACAGAGTCACAAGACCTAATTTATCATTTACAAGTACTTACTTAGGTTAGCATCAGTATACTAACAGATGTGTTATGAAGACTTTAGTATGGCCTATTCCAATATACAGTTGGGCTATACTGGTATACAGATGGGAATTAAAGAGTGTAAATAAAGTTATATGTGCAGAAAGAGGGATGAGTATGGACAATAGACAGGTGTGTATACACCGGTAAACAGGTAAACGTATACAAAGTGAAAGGAATGTAAGTATAGGAGGAGGAGAAGCACAATGAGTAGACAGGAACGTCTCAGCGAGGGGACCAGATCAATAAGGGAATAAGCAGTTCGAAAGCCTTTAGATGAGAATGCTACGCGCTCCGTGTAGACGTCGAGACGTCACTTCTCCTCGATGTCCTCGATTGCAGGAAGTGAAGCCCTTGTGATGCATCGTCTTGCAGTCAGCAACAGAGCAATTTCCATACCAGACTGTGATACGGTTGCTAAGGATGCTTGATCAGGCTGGAGGCTCAGGCAGAAAGCAAGGCCATGGGTCTAATGAAGGTTTCTTCCATTACAGTCATGTGATGTTGTTACAGATTAGCTCTCCTCGCTTCCCTGTTGTGGTGAAGATGGGCCATGCTCACTCAGGAATGGGGAAGGTGAGAGTGGTCCAAGTTTGTCCTACGGAGTCTCATTGTCTCCACAGTGTTGTTCCGGCTTCTGTAATACATTTTTTCTTCTTTTTGTCTTTGTTTCTAAAGGTTAAAGTTGACAATCAATATGATTTTCAAGATATCGCCAGCATTGTGGCCCTCACGAAGACCTACGCCACATCTGAGCCCTTCATCGACGCAAAGTATGATGTTCGCATCCAGAAGATTGGCGACAATTATAAAGCCTACATGTGAGTAAGGGGAAGAGAAAAATATTAAATTAAATTATATTCTATTATATTATATTATATTGGGGGGGGGGGGGGGGGGGGGTATTATATTGTATTATATTATATCATATTATATCATATTGTATTATATTATCAACAGGAGAACATCTATTTCTGGTAACTGGAAAACCAACACTGGATCATCAATGCTTGAGCAGGTGGCCATGTCGGATAAGTAAGACCTCCTAAAAACTGATCAAGATTATATATATACTTTCTGAAATGTACTTCAGTGCTTTTATAACTGTTTACACTTTTTGATAGATACAAAATGTGGGTGGATGCATGCGCCGACATCTTTGGAGGTTTGGATATCTGTGCTGTGGAGGCTCTGCATGGCAAAGACGGCAGGGACTACATCATAGAGGTGCCCACAGGTCACGTAATCAAATCTGTCTCTAGTCAGAAGAGGAAGACATTAGATCCGCCGGCTTGTTTATCTTTAGGTTGATGATTGCTCAATGCCGCTGATTGGAGACCAGCAGGATGATGATCGCATTCAGATAGCGGACCTGGTGGTTTCCAGGATGAACCAGAGTATTCCGCGTAGATCCAGCTCTCCCACAGTTCGCTCCACAGGCCAACCCACGCAGGTACTCCAATCACGTAATTACATTCTTGCTGATGACAGCGAACCTTTGCATCAGACTGATTTTTGGAGGCAGCTGGCCTGTCATGTCAGTTATTTATAAAAATTGGAACAAGCGTCATCGGTGTGACAGTCGAAGGAGTCAGCCCCCCAGTTCTGGTGTCGTTTCTACTCCGAGGCAGAACATATGGCAAATGTCACAACTATAAATGCCTAAATACGCACAGACATCCAGTGATTATCTCCCTCTCTCAAGTAGGGTTTTCACAATTAGGAATTTCTGGAGACAATTAATTGTCAGAAAAATAATTGCGATTGATCAATCTGTTGTCCATTTTTATCTTTTTTTAAACTCTACTATCATAGCAATATGAGCTTTAATAATACACATTCTGGATTGCACTGTACATCCTAATGAATAAGAGCAATTTTTGAACATTAAGAAATATTTGGGCATATTACTGTGGATAGTGTTGTTTTTGATTTGTTACGCTAGCGCTTTTGACTGACACTTTTTCTTTTTTTATGGCAAATTTAACAATTGGCCTTCTTCACATTACCGGCTCTTCTATATTGTTAGGCCTAAAACCAAATTGCACCCACAGCAGTGCCGTGGTATGTGGTTTTGGAACCAGAAACTCCTCTTTCTCCGTGTTATTAGGATCCTAGCCATAGCATATTATCCTAGCCATAGCATATTATCCTAGCCATAGCTCCCTGCCAATCTAATCAAGATGAGAGGTAAACAGCATGTGGCTGTGACGGGGATGCTGCGTGCTGCTGCTGGCCCAATACGATGTCTTTAGACATATATTCATAGTTATTTTATGCAACGTTGTGGATAAAATAAAAAATTAACGATAATCGCGAATATGAAAGATAATCGCGATTGCTGACTAATTTTCCTCAACTGCCCTACTCTAAGTAAAAAAACAAAATATAAACAATTAATGATATCTGGTCAAAACCTTTACTAATTTATAAAAGTACTATGTCCTCATGAAGAACATTAGGAGCAAATGAATAATTGATCGTGTTTGCAAATATGAAAACTAATCGCAATTGACTGTTTTTGTAATATTGGCAGCTGCCCTACTATCAAGCTAATCTCCTTTTCCTTGAAGCGATTTTCTCATTCCTGTTTTCCCTACTTCCAACAGAAAGCAGGGTCTCCTCAGTCTGTCTCACAGCCCAGAGAACCGCAGGCCCAGCAGCGCCCTTCACCTCAGGGTAACTGTCACAATGGTTCAAAATGATGTTTGCCTTCTTTGTAAGTGACTGAACGTGACGGTCTTTTCTTCTCTAGGTGGTCCTCAGCAAACACCCCCATCTCAGCAGCGTCCACAGCCTCAAGGCCAACCTCCTGCACAGGCTCAGCAGTCTGCCGCCAGCTCCGCCGCTGGCGACGGCGGCTCGGCTAAAGCTAGCCACGGAGCTGCTCAGACACGGCCGCCGGGTCAGGGAGCTCCTCACGGCCAGAGACCTTCTTCTGGTCAAGGTTTGCCTCAGAATCAGAGACAACAGTCTGTGTCCCAGCAGCAGCAAAAAGGCCAGAAACCAGCAGGCCAACAACAGCAAGAGAGGCCTGCCCAGCCAACCAGACAGCAGTCACAGAGCGGGTCGCAGCGGCAGAGGGCTCAACCCACCACCCAGCAGCCCCAACCTGCTGCTCAAGGCCAGGGGGGGCCAGGGGGACGACCCCCACTGCAGCAAAAACCCAAGCCCCCTCAGAAGCCCAGTCAAGACAGCCAAGCTTTGGCCGGCACTCCGCAACTAAAGTGAGTAACTAGATGCAGAAAAGACGTTGCAGTAGATCAGCCCTGAACAGAGGGTGCTTCATCGTTACACTCGCACTGACATATGCATGTCGGGATGCATGAACGAGCAATTCTTACATTTCAGGTCACCTTTTTGGTGGTGATGTTCTGTATAGCATGTGTAGCATTGGGTTTGAGCATAGCTGTAGCTTCCCAGATGATTACCGTATTTTCCGGACTATGGGTCCCACTTTTTTCATAGTTTGGATGGTCCTGCGACTTATATATATATATTAATAATAAAATGTGTTATTTCATATCGTACCACTGAAAATTAATTAAAACATTAACTTAAAGACAATTAAAACTAAACAAAAATGCCACCAAAAAAATCCTGTTCACCAAGGATGATAGATTTAGTGACGTGGAATGAGATTGAGATTTTGGTGAACTGGCTAACCGATAACTAGCTTTGGGAGTCACTAGCTTGTTGTATTAATTCTGCCTTTTCAGCCACACACAAATGTTCTTAATGCTAGTCTGTAAAGGAATAACTGGCAAAGTGTAACATTATCACACCTGTTCAGCCCGTTATTCTATAGTCTATTTTTATTAGAACTTGCGTTTCTTCATAAAACTTTTAATAATACACTTTTTCCAAAAAAGAAAATGCAAAATATAGTCCAGTGCGACTTTTTCTGACACATGACACATTTTTTGAGGGGACTTATAGTCCGAAAAATACGGTATTACCCTTTTTAGGTATTTACCTAGGTATTTACCTGATTGATTTTAGAATAGTACTCAGCTTTGGAATGAACACTGAACGCTCTCTTGTACCCGCACTTTTTATATAAAGGTTGTATCAGCAAAAAGGAGTAAAAACAAAATTGTGTACCCTTGTGTGGAGCTACACACCTACACTTACACACCACATTTGGAGCTCTACTGCTGTGATGTGCAAAGTATACATCATGCACCTCAGAAAGCTGGGGAGATCCCGCAGAGTCCTACAACGGGCACCCTACACTTCTCTCACCCTTGCTGTTGTGTGCTACAGCTAAGTCAGATGTTCGTACACTTCACGTTTTTGAGCGAAGGTCAAGTTTAAGGGTTTTTTTGGAGAAGAATGGTTCAACTGAGGGACTTCACTTTGCTGGTACAGCCTTTATAATGCAACTGGCCGATGCAGAAGCTCTTCCATGTGGTCTTCCATCTTAGTTCAACGATTTGATATAAGCAGAATTTTACCAGCAGGAATTCTGAGAAATCTATTTTAGCTGCTTTTACTTTCCTGGGGGATGCGTACGGTTGGTTTTCAAAAGAAGTATGATGGCAAGGATCCTGATTTTTGGATTCAAAGATTGTTTGTCATCACCTCGTTGGTTAAACACGCATCCACTGTGCATCCGAAAAAGCTCATTCAATATTCTTATCATGTCAAATTGGAAATGATAAAATAAAATATTGAATGACTGTTAAAAAAGGACCACTCTTTCATCTTATTTCCTTCTTTCTGTCCTGTCTTCCAATCTTGTCATTTCATGGGTTTGCTGCATGACTTTAATCGCCTCTTCCTCTCGTCTATTGCCATTTCCCTCTCTTTATAGCAAATCCCAGTCTCTTACCAATACCTTCAACATTCCAGAAACGCCAGCTCCGCGAGCCAGCCTTAGCCAGGACGAGGTGAAGGCTGAAACCATCCGTAATCTACGCAAATCTTTCGCCAGTCTCTTCTCAGACTGAGACACATCCATTCCTCCACTGACGGAGAGACTGACCGGGACCGACGGATGTCCGATTTACGTGACCATCAACTAACTTCGACTAACTAAACCCACTGCCTAAGTCATAAAAACCAGTAGTAGGAAACCCAGCAAATGTAAACGCTGTGGTCTGAAGCATTCAATTAAATGTGACACAGAACACCCGAGAATGGTGTATATGCATGTAGTCATACGACAGGAATAGAAACTAAATTCTACTTGTTTGTTGTAAAAAAAAGTTGTGTGAAGTCACTGTGAGAAGCGTTAAATATTTTAAAGACAAAATATGACCTTTAGTTGTGCTGCACAAAATATTTTTTTAATCATACGGGATCATTCAGAATGGCTTTAGATGCAGTAAAGATAAATCAAAGCGCATCATGTTTTCGTCAATAACGTGACGGATTTCAGAGCATCAACATTTTGTGAGAGTTACCAAAATAAAAGCATGATTATTACATTTGTCATTCTTATTAGAAAGCCATTGTACAGCATAAAAAACTGGTATCAAAACTGTAAAAAAAGATTAACTAAAGCCTATCCAAAAGGGAAAATAATTCCACCACAACTGTTATGTTGAATGTGAATTGTGTGATTTGTACAATCATCGGTGTGTGTTATAAACCACACCGTCAGTTATGACATCAATGCTCTATAACCTGAGTGATTTTGTTTAACAAGTTCTAAGTGAAACTATAGTTATTATTCATCAGTTCATCAAAACCCTTTATTGTATAAACCAGTTGAGAGCCATTTTTCAAAATTAGGACAATAATCAAAATATAAAAACTGAAAATGAAAAACGGCTCCAAATGAGTCCGTCTCATAACGATCATTATAACCCTAAAGTAAAACCCAAGTATGGTCCTACGTCTTGAACAGACCTTCCAGAACATCTGTGTGCGTCCAGGATGTCCAGTGTTTAGCTGACGTTTATTCCGTCCTCATCGATGACCTGCTCATGCATGTCCACACAAGGCCGCGGCTGCATTCACACACCCCTCAAACCGGTGCGACTTTGTTGCCACAAGTAGCTGAACTAGTGTTTAGAGTGACCTGTTAGGTGTTGTACTTGTCGTTGGTGCCACATTCCTTACTGCTTTTTCCCCCAATCAGTAAAAAACGGTTTAAAAATGAAAAAAAAAAACCAAAATCTTACAAGCAAGTCTTACCTAGACAAGAAGGTCAGATCAAATGGAGTTGTCTCAGGGATTTCCATTTGATTGGGACACTTGTACGTGTGTAAGGGTCTTCCATGACACTTTTGTGAGTGTGTACTAGTGATAAAGGTTAAGCATGCACTGTAATGAGATAGAATGTTGTTTTTCATAACTGCACTTGCACACAGAAAATATTGCAAAATTATACTTGAATACAGTGGGGAAAGTCTATTTTCAGGTTATTTTCATCTGCCTTGCACTCAGGCGGTGCGTAAGTCTGTACGTTGTGGGTTTTTTCTTTTTTTTTTTAACTTACATAAATCAGTTTTTATAACCATCGCTGAGTTTTTACCAATTCTAGAATGTGCAAGACAAGGCTGTAAAAGCTTGATTTGACATGATTGTAGTGCATCCAGACTCCTCCTTCGACTGATTTGGCAAATCAAGAGAGTACAGTGTCTTCCAGTTCAACTGCTTTTCACCAGAATGTTGACAAAATGGCAGAATCCTTCACTGTGGGGAAGACCCGACAGCCTGATTCGGAGAGAGAGCTCTGTTTTCCTGCAGCTTCTCTACACTGCCTGTGTTTATCAGTCTGTTTGTGCAGCCACAGTGACCCCCTTCGTGCTCAATGGTGCAAAATTGCGTGAATGTTACCATAATGTACCAAATTGATGTGCTGTGAGTGATGCAGAGTCGTGGCATTTATCTCCTGCTGCTATTTATGCTAAATATTAAATGTGTCCTTTTTTTATTATTTGTAAACATTTTCAAAATATATATATATATACCACATTGCTTTTCTTGATGAGTCAGGACGATGGAAGCTTTGTGTGAATCCATCAGGGGATTTCAGATTTACTGTGTCGGCACTGAAAATGTCATTTATGATGACGAGCCAACATTATTTGCATGGACGGTTAATTTAAAACTCACATACGTCCATGGCAAACATTCAGACACACACGATGAGCAGTGCAATGCAAAGTTATTGATAATGATGTTGTTTTCTTACATCTTTTCTTGTGGTATTCTGTGAATGTACTTTATTTCTCTCAGCCTAGCTACTTCCATCATTTTTAAATGAAATGTGTAATCAATGTGAAAAGGTGAAACGTTTGTTGGTTGATGCTTGCCACGTTAAAAACGTACATCATAAATGTCAGTGCAAAAAAGCAAAGAAATGAGGTTTTCCAACTATAAATTTATCGTTGCATTACATGAATAATGGTGAAGTATCAAATTAAATGTAAAGACAAATGTGATGTTTTATGCAATGTAGCTATATGATGTGAAAATGTTATTAAAACATGCACATGTTCAGTAAAGTCCACAATCAAATTTGTTGTCTTGTGTGTTATTTATGGCCCTACAATATATGCCAAATCATTTATTTATGTTTAGATTTAACAGTATGTGGTATTTTTTCCTCACTGTAGAATTAAAGTTATTCGGAGTAAATTAAAGTTGCATTATTTTTAACAAATAAACTACCGTCAGCTAATAATTAGAAATTACATTAGTGACCAGAAGGGGGCGCAAATTCGCAGTTTCATCGCTCTAACTACATAAGCGTATTAAGATGATAGATAGATAGATAGATAGATAGATAGATAGATAGATAGATAGATAGATAGATAGATAGATAGATAGATAGATAGATAGATAGATAGATAGATAGATAGATAGATAGATAGATAGATAGATAGATAGATAGATAGATGGATAGATAGATAGATAGATAGATAGATAGATTTTCAGATGGCACATTCACCTAAATTTAGGGACTGGTATTTTCATCCCAACTGTAACAAAAATGTGCAAAAATGGCAGGATTTATCCAGTTTAAATAATAAAATCTTATTTGCAATCAGGATTTTATTTAATTTTTAATATAGTTTTTTCCACACTAAACAGAAATTCTTCTATCTTTTTTTGGCTAAATCTCTCAGAGCTTTTTGTTCAGAGGTGAAGCTGTGTTTTTTTTTCCAGGCTAATCACAGGATATCACAGAAGAAGACAGCATAATAGTATCTATCATGCAACAAAGCCATCTATTCACAAGAAGACATTAATATTTTATCTTACACTCGTGCTCCTGAATGTAATCTTTCAAACACAAGTTTTGTTCTGCTGACTACACCAGACAACAAAAGCGCTTTCAGTCGTCCTCCACCCTCAGTTTCAAACGCAGAAGCCAAATGGGGAGGGCCGCTCACGACCTGGGTATTTCTAGATCTGACCCATTTCAACAGCCTGCAAGCACAGGTGCATCTGGGAAGCTCGGTTCTATATTTAATAAATGTCCGCGGTCATTAGCTTGACGTGCAGGAAATACGGAAACATCGGCGTCACCATAGATCTGCCTCCAAACGAAAGCCTGCTCAATTCGTCCGCTCATCCTCCCTTTCTTTTTTTTTTTTTTTTTACAAAGACTTGCTATTGTGGCTGTTCTGTGAGGCCTGCATCCCCACACAAGTGGTACGAGTCAGTACTGCTTTTACATTGTGCTGCAGCGGCGGCGAGCGAGCGAGAGGGAGCGATCCATATTTAGAAGGACCTCATTGATTCTTCTTAACTGGAGCACAGATGATTTGTCGTTTGTCTTGAATAGCCGGGGACCCACCATTAGAAAATCCCCCAAATCAGCCTTCGAATGCCCCCGGAACAGGTTTGATCCTGCCGTGACACCATAAATCCCGTTGAATCGAACAACAATGCCGCATTAATAATCAACACCCTCGGAAAAAGAGAAAGCAACTGAAAATTGAAGGATGCTGTGAAGTAGAGCTTTAATTAAGGCTCGCCGTGGGACGTCTCATCCTGCCGCTCGGGAACAGGACAGACGAGTGTGTGTTTGCCTGCAGCAGCTGGGCGTAAGATCTGCGTTTATTTGACCTACATGAACTGACAGGGGGCTGCAGGGTGGAGGTGTGTGGGGGTGCTCTTCCTGATGGTAAACCATGTGTTTCTTTGATATCATCAGCTGCAGATGATCTGGGCCACGAGAGATCTCCAAGTCCAACGTTTCCACCTTCTGTGATCGCTGAGGACCTACAGGCGACTGCCGCCTTCGCTCCGTCTTCTCCCCGTGACGCAGGTTGGCCCGGTCACCATGGAGAACTCCATCGGCATGACTTCATCCGCTTTGAAACCGGTTCAGTTTCTTACTCACTGCGCGGCTGCTGCGGATACGTTCCCAGATGGCCTGGACATGATTCGCTTCATGAATGTTAACTTGGACAGGATGAAAGCATTCTTTTGTGTTAGTTTCCCAGCCAAATGAAACATGATTAGCTAGTTTGGCAGAGCAAAATCCCACTGAAATGTCTTTTTTTTAGCGTTTTTCGCCACTACTGTTCCTCTCTTTGGGGAAAAGCGCAACATTCCAGATCACCTGATCGTCTCCGACCCAAGAAAACAAATCTGCGCCGATGTTCCGAACAGCTTCCAAGTTCTTGACTTGGCGTCATCCGTACCCTGACAGTAAGTTCCTCCTTTCGACCGCCACAACATCAGGGAGGATTGAGAATATTAAATCCTTGGGGATTTAGTCTTTGTAGGCAAGGAATTAGGGGAAGACTTGGTGTGCCCTCCTGCTGGGTCAGCCCAGTTCATGTTGCTTTTCACCGAAGAATCAGAGCATCTCCATTTTTCATACACGCCAGATAAGACGTGAGGACGGCAGGGAACGTCTGTCTGGGGCCGATCTGATTGTTGGAAAGATCAAAAACCAAGCGGGTGCAGCGACTCCTGACGCCTCTTTATATTGTGCCTTTCCTGCTCTCCTCCACACACCATTCTATTGGAAAACCACCCAAGCTTTGTAATAGCCTGCCTATTTTGGGCCCAACATTGGAAGTAGGGGATCTGGCTGCCTGTGCGCATCTCTGAATCTGTTATGTAATTGTGCCCTGTAGGAACACAGAAACTGGAAAAGTTTCCAAAGATCCGCGGAGGTTACTGAACAAACCGTTCAAACACAGGATAGTGTTCCTCAATCTCCTCTATTTTCACCATTTCACAATGGTCAAAATATTGAGTAAACCGCTAATAAAAAACAAAGAGAACACACACTCTGGGGTGTCTGTAGCTCAGTTAAAAATTAGCCAAAAAACAAAGAAAAGAGGCCATCACCAAACACACCGTTTCCTCCCACTGAGCCTTCCACAGGGGCTGCTCAGGTAGGGCAGCTCCAGGATGGCAGGTGGTCAGAAGGTGTGTGTGTGTGTTTTTTTTTGTGTGTGTGTGTGGATGGTGGTGATGCCAGGAGACAGGTCGGTACAGCAGGAGAGGTAGAGAGAGAGAGAGAGAGAGAGACTGAAGGTCTGGAGATCGTCGAGAGACCTCTCATCAGGAGGGTTTTAACCTTAAATCAACGGGTTAAAGGTTCACTCATTACCCATGAATTTTTGTGTCTCATTTTCAGAGGTTTAAGGGTAAAATAATGATGCAGATGATTTGGAAGCCCTTGTGCTTACTTGATAATCACAAACATTAATCGCGGTCAATCCTTGGGTCTCATTTTATTTCCCATCTGATCAGCTGAAACCTTCGATTCCCTCCCTCCTGCGGAGCTGATTAGGTGCCGGATACACCTGCTTGCAGCCAGCTGACAGACCCTTATGCCTGCGAGCCAGCAGCTGACACAAACTGATGCCAGCGCTCTGAGCTGGAGCGGATGATTCACACCGTGGATCCCACTCTCAGCCGCACAACGTGAAATCGACTGCGGTGTTATTTTAAATCCGATCTCACAAGGTTTCAGGTTCACTGTGGAGTTGTTGTGGGATGCAGGCAGGGAAAGTTTAGCGTGCATTTATGATGAAAACTGCAGTCAAAGCCAAGTATCGCTGTGACCCCCCTTTTTTCTTTTTTTTCCACCTGGAAGCGCTTCAGTAAGCAGTTTTCCTGGAGGAATGTCACGTGCTCCAGCCAGCTCTCTCTCCGTCATCAATACGGACAGCAGAAGAACGCGGAGAGAGGTCAGGTTGGGGATCAGATGTGGAGAACACAGAAGACAAGAACAAACGGACGTGCATCTTAAGATACAAATCCAAACCCCGGTCACCAACATGCCATCGCACAACATCATTATCATCCTATGCTGCCCTAATCCCACCACTGGGTATTATGTCTATAATGTTTATAATGATACAAATGCACTGCCACTTTACAGAAATAACCTTTTTTACCACTTTACTGCTGCTGCTCTTATAACTACACAACACTTTGCACATAATCTGCACTGTAGCCAGCACTTTAATCTATGTACCTGTCCTGTAGTGTGATGTTACGTCTGTTGCATTTGTCGTACGCGACTCTATTTTCAATATGTATTGCACCAGCTGTATATGTTTGAAAATGATGATAAAGCTCTCTTGACTTGACCTGAGATGTCCAGACTCGATGGACCTGGTCCTATAACACAACAATAGTAATAATAAGTTAAATATTCTGAAAAAAAAAATTGATAGAACAACAGTTTTGTTGGGTTATTTCATTTGAAATTAGGTGTTAGGTCCTCATTATTCTTGGACTGTACATAAAGTTTTTCTTTTAATTTTAAAACAGCTAACAGGGCAAAGTGAAAGCAGGAGGTCCATCGGAAATGTCCTCTCCTCTGGGACCAACGCTGGGTTGAACTGAGAGATCACACTGCTGCTCGTCCCACACGACCAACCATCTTCGCTCCGTCAACGCCATTACACCGGGCGCGTTCACGCCTCCGCGGGCACGCGCACAGGCGCAGGCTCGGGCGGACACACCTCCTCCCTCTCCTCCTCCTCCTCCGGCAAACACAAACACCAGCTCGGTCAAACGCGCACATCAACGCGTCGGAGAGTGGACGATCCGCGGCCGGAGGAGAGGGCATGTAGGGCGGCATGAAGGACTGCTGGGGGCCGGCTGGTTCGCGGCGGGCGCGGGTGCGGATGGTCGCTTCTCCACCCCATCAACCGCATCCGACCAAGGGGAGAAATGGTAAGGCCCAATGTTGCGCACCAGATCTGGACGTTTGGAAACTTAGCCGAACTCTTTAAGTCACGGCTCTGATCTGAAGCCACAGTAATTCTTTTTTTTTCCTCTCGTTTTACTGTAAATGATGTCATTGTGCACCCAAACGCACCAGCGGAGGCAGGAGCGGACGAGGCACGTTTGTGCCGCTGCGCCAAAATAAAAGAGCCGCTCAAGTGCGGTAGCGCAAGTGTTTGGTTGGAGGCTAAATGGGCCCTGTGGGCAGATCGGGAGAATCCGCTTTGTTTTTTGCTGGAATTCATCCCCAGAGAAAGGAAGACTCACTTTGGGGCGGTTTTATTTGTAAAAACCTAAATAAATCTATCCATTTTCTAGAGTTGCTGACACAATTCAGCGCTTCTTTCACGCATGATCGAGCCATCTAAAGCTGAAAGTGTGTCGCTAATCGGGTGGATTTTGATCATATTAAAGCCATTGCTAATGATGACAAGCACAGGCTGGCTCCAGTGTGCAACTCCAGCGGGGTTTCATGGTTCCTTTGCTGTGCGGTAGCCATGGAGACAGTATGTGGTATTTGGATGTTTTACTTGCACTGCAAAGTCTACAGTTTCCCTTCAGGAGCCAAGAGGAGTAGAGGAGGGATGCCTGGGCTGCATCTTCTTTTGATCTGGGGTTTAAAACCAACATCATTTTGGCTGAATTATCAGCAATAATAAATCATACACGGATTTTTTTTTTTTTTTTTATGTGGTAAATGTGATTTTCAGCACTGATGTACTGTGGACCTTCACAAAATCACATGACAGATGTACTCCTTTCTTCTAACGCTTATTGAAAGAATACATTTTGGCTTTGGCTGTCGTAATTCAGTCTTTTACAGTATTCTTTCATGCGGATGGATGTGGGCTCCTTTTCTGTGTAACGGCCACTTCCTTCATGCTTTCTACATGATGAAATAATTCAGTAACAAATCTCTTTGCCATTATTTTGCTCCATTATTTTTTTTCTGGCAATTCAACTATGTGTGTTCCTGAGTTGATAAATTGAGACTTGCTGGTCAGGTTTCTAATTCTTAGAGATAATGAGGGAGACATCTACATGTCAATGCATTTACACTTGATCAGGACAGATGATTTAAGTTAACTTATCTCTGTACTAATTTTACAACTTTTACAGAAGCCAAAATTTGTACATGTTTGCTTGGTGAGGTGGCCATGTGTGCCCTGACGTGATGCCTGGATGTGTTCTACAGACATGGCAGGAAGATGGCTGCACTCCTCTGGCTTCACCACGAGCAGATGGTCATGCTGCGTTAGCTTGTGGGAAGGTGCCAACAAGAAAGCCCATTTGACACGATTGTTGGGATGTATTTGTTCTTTATGTTCTTCATGAGGACATGGTGCTTTTATCAATTCCTAATGGTTTAAAGCAGATATTATCGATTTTTTATATTTTGTTTTTCTACCGAGAGCCATTTTGCTTATGCTTATGTGGATGTAATGGAACGACCAATGACACTTTTAAAATTCATTCCTCAATTAAGCTTATAGTTAGAATAAGCATCATCTTTGTCTGTGCTAGATATTCATATTTATTATATGTTAGCAACGATTCTTCACCTGCATCTTGCCAGAGTGGCATAACATAATTATCATAGATATAACTGGTACTATTTCAAATTGATTAGATCATTTAAGCATCCAGACTTATGTGAAAATCACCCTGGTTAATGGTTGTAGTGGAGATCAGATACAAATTGTGCTGTGGCATTGAAATGCACTCAATTTGTAACTAAACAAACACATTCTTTTAAATTCAAATCAGATATGGTATGCATCTGTCACTGTTAAATTACTGTAATTACCGTTGCAGCTTTTAAAGTAAGTTATAATACATTTACAATAGAGATAATCTATTTATTGCCATAAATCGCATATAGGCACCAAAAAGAATGATATTTTTTTTTATTTCTCTTTTTTTTCCCCCTCTACAGGCTGATCTCACTGAATGGAGGGTACTAAGGTTGCTTTAAGATGACCCGAACGTATCCACCTGATATACTGGCTTCAACTCTATATCAGGGCTTTTCTCTAAACCCCCAGTGTGAGCATTCTGTTTCTCTCCACTCCTCCAAGCAATGTGACCTAAAAATGATCGATAAGCCAGAAATTATCAACAAAAGACACTGCCGCAGCTTTGACTTTATTGAGTCCCTGGATGATCCACAGTCCCTTCCAATCGAGTACCCTTACAAGGAGGCTGAGAATTCGACGTTAAACGAAGGTGTACTGTGGAATAGCCTAGATCAGCCAGGGTACCTTCGCTTTTCATCTCCTGATCTGTTCAACACCAGACATTTGCAGCAGCAGCAGCAGCAGCAGCCGCAGCAGCCGCAGCAGCTGACATCTCAGGACAAACCTAGCCATCTTACGTGGTCTGATTCTAAAAAAAGGACAAGATCCAAAAGCGCACCTAGAATCAAGACAACTTTGACTCCTGTGCCCATCTCCGTGTCTCCTCCAGAAGCCAAAAAGATGAGAGATAAACCCAAGACTGCAACAGAGGCAAAGACTCCTGACACGCGAGAAAACTTTACTTCTAACAGAGCTTTTCTGGATGATGTACATCCTATCAAACTGCAGCCTCATCCTCCCCTCTATGTATCTGACTGTTTTGACGAGAGTAAACCAATGAAAGCTAACGTGACCCCTCATGTTCGGTGTCGCGTGGACATTAAGCCAGATGCTTCAGTACTGCAGCACACATCTAGGCAGGTTTCTAGTGTGCAGACCGAGCATCTCTGGCAGAGATACAACCAGCGCAACAACAGTAGAGGTTTGTATTTACCACGGCAAATGGTCTCTTCGCCAACGCCCACTCCTAGCGAACTCTACAGTGGACATTATAGACCAGGCTACCACTGTTCCACCAGCATGTCTTCAAGCCCTTACCAGCATCTCGACGTACACAGAATGGTATCCCCAACTGTTCCATATCTGACTCAAGAACAAAGAGCTTACTCAAACCCTAATATACCAAGCAAGTTTTACTCTGTCGAGGACCCTGTTCGGTTTTCAGTCCCTTCTTTTTCAAGAGGATACTTTCAGGATGACCGATCCAGCTTGACCAGTTATGGCAGTACAGTGACTAGCCAGTATGACCCAAGGACTCGATGGGTGCACACTCTTCCCGTCAGGTCGTATTATACAGACCACCTTTCCGGAGAGCCATTCCATTCGGCATATGGTAGGCCCTACTCAACAAGCGAGGCCGGATCCTACATCTCCCAAACTCCAATGTCTAGATCATATTATGGTGAGGACCTTCGGTTCAACCCATACCATGTGAGTAGCTCGAGGTTATTTTATCCTAAATCTTACGGATCTCCAGAGAAACAGTAATTACCATCAAGGCCATATAACACGGAAGGCCGTCGACGTCCTCAAATGTCCCAAGCCTTTTCAGACGACTGGTACCGTTCCAGTATATCTGGCTACTCCAACCATTCATCACAGCTTACGCCACCAAGAGTGAGGCGAGAATTGGGTTTACCCCCATGGTATAATAGCTTTGAGGAAACAAGTAGACTTGGAGCAGAGGCCAAAAACCATTCCAAGTCTTGGGATAATATCCTTTATTCACACCATGACAGAGAGCAAATGGTGCCACGTGGGAGGAGCTATGAAAACCTATTCTACCAAGCGCGGCACGGCGCAACCGCTGATGTGGCACCTCAGCCTGTTATACTAAACCTGTCGAGTTCACCAAGACGCTATGCAGCTCTTTCGCTATCTGAAAACTCCTTAGAGAGGGGCTCAGCCAGTCCCTGGAAGACACCCAAAGGCGGCCGCTGGTACGTCACTCCTGAAATAACCATAACAGACAACGACTTAAACGCTGGCCACAACCAACACCAAGATGTCCACTCTGTCAGCTGGGATACTCCGGGCGGTGAAAAGACACCACCTCCGAGAGTGATACATCAGCAGATATCCAACATGGCTGACATAAAGAAAGACAGGAAACACAACAACTTCTCTCTTCAGCAGAGTCTAGAACAACTGGATGAACTCTTGGCTGATTTGGTTGTTGATTACAAGCCACCAACATCCAGAAAAGCAAGCGAGGGCCTTTTAGACCAGCTCAAACAACTAATTATTGAAGATGACATCAAGGATGGAGGCTCTCCCAGACTGGAGAATACACAGCTCCTGTCATCTAAGTCAAGCCCTGACACCGTCAAAGACCCGGACAGTGGATGCGATGCGCTACAACGGAGTGCCGAAGAATGCTCTCCAGACCATAGCACAGATGACGACGACACAATGGTGTGCGCCAACAAGAAGTGCAAACGGACTGAGAATATGTTCAATGCCTGCTTGTACTTCAAGTCCTGTCACAGTTGCTACACGTTTTACTGTTCCCGGAACTGTCGCAGGGATGACTGGGAGAACCATAAGGAGACCTGTCTGTACGGCCGAGTCAACAGCGTCTGTCGGCACATTCTTAAATACTGCAGAGAGAATTCAGAGATCCACAAATCCTTCTCTCGCCTTGCGAAAGCTGGCTATCTGTCCAGAGGGAGAGGCATTCTCTTTCTGGGTTTTGCGAACCCAGAGACTGCTGTCAACTTCATGCAAGTTGGATTGGAGAGCCTCCTCATGTCTCCTACATATTTGTCTCTCAGAGAGCTTGAAAGTGTCAAGGACAACCTAGGGGAGTACTGCAAGGAGCTGCAACTGGCAGGGAACGAGTACGACCCCAACGAATGTTTCCTTCTGAATGTATCTGTAGCTGTTGGAGAACTAGTGCCTAACAGACCACCGAGGGTCCAAGCACCAACAGTCCGAAAATATGCAAAGGTGTCACTGGCCTCCTCAAGCCCTGACAAAAAGGTGCTGAAGAAGGATAGCGAAATGGAAACGCTCATCCTCACACCACCTCCAGGCACACCAGACATCGATAAGGAGGGCGAGGAGGGAAGAAAAGCCAGAGAGGTGTGCTTTGTCAATATCCAGCGTGAGCTCAGGACCAGAGGAGTTTTCCTGCGCCACGAGTATCCCAAAATCTATTCTCGGCTTTGCGAGTTTGTAGAAAGCAACAAAAGGTTCACTCCCACTACGATTTACCCCATTGATAAGAGAACGGGGAAACAGTTCATGTGCATGATCATGGCTGCCTCTGAGCCACGAACGCTGGATTGGCTGGGTACACCTCACCTCTTGGATGATATTATATAGTAGAGCACAAAACAGCAATGACGAGGACGTCGGCAGTGTTAAACTTACATGATGTAAATACTCGGTGTTGCACAAGTGGAACCGTGCCATTGGAATATGTGTAGGTTTGAGACTAATTGCTTTCTGTTGCTCTTTCTTTCCGTATCTCACTGTTTTCAAATACACACACACACACACACACACACACACACGCACATGCAGCCTTTATGAGGACACTTAGAAACA
>CAAE01010464.1:20901-57213 GCA_000180735.1 Tetraodon nigroviridis | reverse complement strand
GACATTCTCCCCGAGACGCACCGGCGTGTGCGCCTGTACAAGCACGGCCAGGAGAAGCCTCTGGGCTTCTACATACGGGACGGGTCCAGCGTGAGGGTCACTCCTCAGGGTCTGGAGAAGGTCCCGGGCATCTTCATCTCTCGCATGGTGCCCGGGGGCCTGGCGGAGAGCACGGGCCTGCTGGCCGTCAACGACGAGGTCCTGGAGGTCAACGGCATCGAGGTGGCCGGCAAGTCTCTGGACCAGGTGACCGACATGATGATCGCCAACAGCCACAACCTGATCATCACCGTCAAGCCCGCCAACCAGAGGAACAACGTGGTCCGCAGCGGAGGGGGCGGGGCTTCCGGCAGCTCGGGCCGCTCCTCGGACAGCGGGGCCAGTTACGGAGGCCAGAGTGGCGCTGCAGCGACAGCTCCTGGGCCGTTGCACATCATCCAGAACTTCCCTGTTGGACAGGAGCTTGAAAGCGATGAGGAGGACGAAGACCTGGTGATCGACGCCGGCGATGTAGCGGAGCCTTTGAGCCGCAGCGCGTCAACGTACGGCACGCCCTCCCTACCCCACTACGAAGCCCACCTGGAGCTGCGTGCCGCTGCTGCCGGCGGCCCCTCCGCCGGCTCCAACGGCAGCCTCCTAGGGGGCTGCGCGGCGCCGAGCCCCCCACCGCCAGGCTGGGCTCCGCCTCCCAGCAGGCCTTGGCCAGGCCCGGCCTGGAGGAGGAGGGCACGGTGATCACCCTGTAGACCTCTGCGCCGGCGCCCAGGGGACCTCCGTCCGTCACTGCCAGACTCCGGCTGCTCTCCTGCTCCTCTGAAGCGGGACATCAGCTGGGTGGACGTGTCCACGCCGTCCCAGCGTGCCGTCCCGCTCTGCTTCCTGTCCTGATGTTAGAAGGCACTTAGAAGGCCGGAGGACCTCCCTCCTTCTCTCTGCACCAGGTTCCTTCCTTTCTGTCTCCTGTCCATGGTTCTGTCCCAAACACACACACGCACACACACCTTTGTGGATCAGCTGCAGCTGGTTTTCTTCTCCGTTCTCCTGATTCTTTGACAGCGATGCTCCACCAGCTGCTGATCCCAGCAGGCTGGGCTCCTCCACTGGGACTCTTTTAACCACGGTCATTCCATTTTCTTCTTTTTGGCCTCCTGTGTTATTGCCCCAAGGCTGTCCACGGTTGCTGGTTGGGGCCCAGTGGTTGTTTTGTGCCTGTGCTCTCCGGGTAGCTCTGTTTCCATCCTTTGGCCGTTTAGCAGTGAAAATCCCCTCCCAACCGCTGGTGTCAGAGGGCGGCAGGCCTTGTGGAGGTGCTCCTTCTGGAAGCCTTCAGCCCTTCCTCTCTGACAGGGACAACTTCTGTGCCTCCGTTCCAAAAGATGGCAATTTGATTCATCCTTTGCTTTCTGCAGCTGACGTCGCGCCTTCTCCACTTCCCAGCTAGCATTCCTCATGGATGTGTCCGGGGACATCTGAATGGCTCCTGCCCTTTTTTCCGTCTCATTGATTCAAGCTCACGACAACAAATCCTCAGATGCTAAAGCGGTGATGAGAAATGTGATGAGAGCAACATGGAGGTCGCTGGCAGAAACCACCAGGACTCCATCCTGAACAACGCAGTTAGCATAGGCTGCTAATCTGAGGAAAATTATTCTTAATCTCATGGAACGTTTTTCCTGGAGGTGCTCAGTAGCACAAACGTCATTCATTAGCTGTAACCAATTGCTGGTACTACTAATTAGTCAGCCCTGAATGCAGCAGTTATGTATATACTGCTCAGTCGTTACCTTTTATGCGTAAATATATGCATGGTCTACTGTTAAAGAAAAAGAAAACCGTGGATCTTTTTTTTCCCCAAATCGATGGTAAGTATTTTACTAGGAGCTAGCGCAGAGGTCACCCCGCTGAGCAACTGTTATATTTCCAACTCTGTGGAAGGTCGGGACACGATGGCCTCCACTCACGTCACTGGAACAAGGATGGAGTACTTGGAATACAACCGCACTGCTTTTTCCAATCATTTATGTGCTTGCTTTTTTTTGGTTTGTTTTTTTTATTTTTTTGGTTACTTGATTTTGCTTTTTATTTCAGTTGTGATTTTTTTCCTTGTTCTCAATATCAACAAATGTGACTTGTAATACACTGAATGATCTTTTTTAAGAGCAACAGCTGCATTAGCACAACCTAAAAATAGGCTGCGTCTTTAGGTTCGTGCTCTTGTTTTTTTAAATGATCAAATAGAGATTTTTGCTTGGTGATATATCAAATTATGATCAGACAGTTATTTTCATATTGATTTTCGATACTGTAAATTGTAGACCTAATAAAAGTGTTTGAAGAGGAGAAGCTGTGAACGCGTCCAGGGAAGGCCGCTCACGTGAAACCGTCCGCAGGTATGAAGGCGCTCGTGCCCGAAGGCCCGGTCACGGTGACAGCGCGAGCCTGACCCCTGGCAGCTGAGCGTCACGTGACGTGACGTCAGCTCAACATGGCGGCGTTGGGATGAGGTAGCAGCTCTCGGGGAGACAGCCCTAGCCGAGCTCCGAGAGGCTTTTATCGACTTCACAGGCTCGGGCCGGCGGTGATGGCCTGAAAGGCGGCTGCTGTCCGCACCGAGACATGCAGCAGCCGCAACGTTTGCATGTGAAGACAGAGGAGAACAAAACAAAGAGCATGTTTCTGTCCAGGGCCTTGGAAAAAATCCTCTCAGATAAGGAGGTGAGGAGAAGCCAGCACGACCAGCTCCGTAAAGCCTGCCAGGTGGCCCTCGGTAAGTGTGCCCGACTGCCTCTGAGCTTCCCGCAGCTTCTCAGCCGAACACGGGAACCGGGGGAACCGGAGCTAGCTAGCGCTAGCTTCAACACCAGTAGCTTTGCTCTACTCAGCGTTTAAAGGTATTGTTTTGCGGGCAGTGGGTTGTTGATATTTAACATTCTCTGCTACCTTAACACATTTCACCACTGTAAAAGTCAGCAGCCAAAGCTGAGCCTTGGAAGGCTAGTCAGGACTGTGCTAGCCAAGCAGACCAATCCCAGCGTTCTACGTAGCTCTGCCCCCGCGCAGGTGAGGCAGCTGGAACAGGTCTTTCAGGTGAGAGGACGTCGGTAGGACGGATGCTCACAGCCGGGGCGAACGGCCAAAGGGCGCCGCGCACAGCCGGAAATGCTGCCGAGCGTCTGAACGCACACCAACGGCCACTACGGCGGCGAATGGTCCACAGATCCGGAGATTCCTCCACATCTGTCTGGGCACAACAGGAGACGTCCTGCTGGTGAGAGGGTTCCAGTGTGAACAGGCTGGTTCCAGGTGGAACCACAACACCAACAACAAATGCACAAACACTGAAACAACAACGTCAAACTGGGGCAGCATGGGGCTATAAGACAAAAGGAAGTTTTTGAACAAGGTCAGGAAGGTTTTGTACAGCCTTTTTGTCCCGGCTTTAGCGTTGGGGTGTTTCTGTAGGTCCTCGTTCATCTGGGTCGTCGGTATCCAAGGCTGGATCTCCGTGTGCAGCTGGACTTGGTCGGGTTCTTGAGGACGGCTCTCCTCTCCAGAAGGGCTCCTTCGGGTCTAAACCTGCTGCTAATGATCTGGGTGGTCATCTGAGGGTCGTAGGCCTGGTTTTACTTTGGGTGTTTCCTCTCTGTTTGCTCTGTCACAGGATGCTGAGTCACCAGAAATGATGAAGGTTTGGACTGTTGACGAAGGGAGGGGCGGACTGCCTTGTGTGTGGATGGTAGAAGGGCCGTAGTCCACCGGCTCTCTGATGCGGTGGCTTCCTCGACGGCCTCCAACCAGCTCTTCTCTAGCCGGGACGCCTTCTTGACTGTCCTGAAAGCGGTGTCCACTTTCGGTGCATGTTCTGCTGGGTCCCGTCGTGATGGGCCGCTGGTTTCTGAAAGGCCTGTGTACAGGAAGCTAGAGGAGGGTGGAGGCAAAGCGGTGGAGATGAAAGCTGGGAAACCAGCTACCAAACCAGTAGAAGCAGCAATCAAAATAGGCGTACTTCAGTGTGTGTCACCATAGCGATAGGCCCAGAGGGATGAACGAAGACTTGCGTTTATTCCTATGCACTTTTATGAGAGTTACTGCTTGTGAAGAAAAGTGTTTTCTTTTTAAACATGAGTGTTCAGACTTGAGCAGAGAGTCATCTTTTGTGTTTCCTGTTGTAGATGAGATAAAGGCGGAGCAGGACCAACTAAGGTAAGTCCTTTTCTCACGCTGGAGTCAACCAGAACAGGTCCAGGTGGCCCAGGTTGACACACCAGCTCACGCATCCATGTGGGTCTGCTGTGGTTCACATGCTTGTCTTTCTTTCTTCTTCCTTCCTTTCTTCCTCCCAGGGAGGCTAACGTGGTCCAGCCCCGGGCCAGCTACGTTGAGGCTGACAAGTACGTGTTGCCCTTCGAGCTGGCCTGCCAGTCAAAGTCCCCCCGGATCGTCAGCACGTCTCTGGACTGTTTGCAGGTTTGGCTCCTCCTCCTCTTCCTCCACACGCTCACCTCCGGCCATCTCAACCAGCTGATCTGTGGCTTGTTGCTTCGGCCGTTTCACTGCTGGTGCACCTTCAGGAGTGGCTCTGTCCTGGGGTCCCGGGGTCCTGGAATCCTGGGGTCCCGGGGTCCCGGGGTCCTTTGTTTCTGGGGTCCCGGGGTCCCGGGGTCCCGGGGTCCTTTGTTTCTTGGGTTCTTGATGGTCCTGGGGTTCCTTTGTATCCTTGGAGTTAGGGTTCGGGATTTTCCAGCGGTTCCTCTGAACACCGTGGACCCAGGGCTTGGTCGTCTAGCTGCTGTAGATACTGCCGGCCTGCTGACGCCTGATCTGAATCGGCCTGTCGTTCATAGAAGCTGATTGCGTATGGACACATCACCGGTAACGCCCTGGACAGCAGGACGCCGGGCAGGAGACTCATCGACCGTTTGGTTCTGCCTGGTATGTTTGCCAAGTCTTGACCCGTTGCTCCTTCTGTGCAGGCCCTGCTGACCATTGTGACCTCCGCACACATCGAGATCCATGAAGGCACGGTGCTGCTGACGGTCAGGACCTGCTACAACATCTACCTGGCCAGCCGCAACCTCATCAACCAGACCACCGCCAAAGCCACGCTCACGCAGATGCTCCATGTGATCTTCACCCGCATGGAGAGCCAAGCTGTGAGTTCACTCCACATCGTTCTGGCCTGACTGCTCAGGTGTTTTCAGCAGGGGCAAGGCCACCAACCTCTGGCCTCATCTCCTACGCCCTAAGCTGTCTGTTTGCACCACCCTCTGACATCTAGTCGGTTTATCGTTGGAACTTTACGGTTCCACAGGTCCCCTGGGATCACTGGTCCTTGAAGGCCTTTGACGGTTGGGGCTGGAGATCAGCTGGTGGTTGACACCAGAAGCCTTGAACAGCAAACACACCTTGGTTTGGGATTGGTTGGGAAATAAATGGCCCAGTCTGCCTCTGAGCTGCTCCTGCTGCTGAAACTGTAGCGTTCATAGTTCGAACAGAACCCACAGAGGAGAATATGAGCGGGATCCTTCTTCTGATGTTTCCAAAGACGGCCAGTAAAAAGCAAAGTTTGGTGTGTGGGACTATTTCTACTGCCTGTTGGACATTTCCATTGCCTGTCTCCACCACAGGCTGTGGACGCTGCAGAAGTGGAGAAGGAGGAGTGGCGTGGCGGCCAGCACGCCCGTTCTCCAGGCTCCAGCGACTGGCAGACTGTTGTCCTGCACTCTGACTGCACCCCTCCACCAGAGCCCCAGAGCTCCCCACACCACCTGGTCCCTTCTGGGGAGGACAACACTAGCTCCACAGCCATGTCCACAAGCCCAGCCTCAGCCTCTGACGGAACCCAGGACAGCACCACCAACGCCACCAACACCACCTCGGTCAATGGAGAACAGCGGCGCGGCGGGGCTTCACCCAAAGGAGGGAGTGGAGGGTTGCTAACGCCCTCGTCAGGTGGGTGGGAGCCCTGCAGCCCCGCCCTGGGCAGCGGTGGCATGCAGAGTCTCAGTTCTTTATGCTTGAACCAGATTCAGTATTTGAAGATGTGGTCGACGAACCTGCAGAAGAAGCGGTGGTGGACCCAGAGGAGGGAGGGCATCAGCTGACGCAGATGGACAACGGAGCAGGTGAGGCCGGCTTTGGTGCTTGATTAGGAGTATTATTGTGATTATTGACCAGTCCTTTGGCTCTGGTGGATCCCAGTGCGATCCATTCCACCTGCTGCTGACTAAAAACTCTGGGCTCGTCCCCTCCAGATGATCAGCCGCCTCAGCTGATCGGTGAGAAGCAAGAGAAGCCTCCCTCCACCGCAGGAGCCCCGCAGATGAATGAAATGACGGAGGATCGCGCCTCCATCTCCTCCACAGAGTTGCTGGTGAGCAGTATTGGTGTGGAAAACACCAGTGTTCAGGAGCAGCCCCTTTGTTTCTGTCATGGTCACAAATGTGATTTAGATAACAAAAATCATCACCAATCAACACAAGAACACGCTGGAGGTGTCCAACGCGCTGCCTGAAGATCGGTAGCCTCACCCCAAACCGACGTGAATCAGCCAACTGATTTCTCCAGTTTAGCCGTCACATCTTTAGCATCTGGTGCTGCCAGGCTGTGATACCACAGCGAATCGTCAGGCGCATCACGTCCGGTTCGACCAGCAGACCGCTGCTCCGGTCGGGGGCCAGTAACCTGGGCAAGCACTGAGGACTGACCCAAGACTGAGTCTCTGTGCACATTTGGAGCCTCAAACCTCCAATTCTGTCACATAACCGCATGAATGAGATGGAACACGGAGGAGCAAGTACATACGGACGGTTAGCCTGGCCAGTAGCATGCCGCTTCTGATGGGTCGTCTTGGCGGGACGGTGGGCAGACGGTGGCCTGGTGGCTGGTTTTAGCAGCCAGGGTCCTGGTTCTTTGGCCTGTTGTGTTCTGCGGTTCAGTCCACAGAGCGGTGGACTCCTCTGTGGTTGGGGACCCACGGGAGGATCCACCTCAGGGCCCAACTTCAGTTCAGCCGTGAACCAGCCCGCGTGCTGCTGCTGGTGTAACCTATTTGTGTTTGCCTGGTTGTTCCAGCGACTGTGACTGCTTGGACAGTGTTTGTGTACACGTGCACTCGTACGTGGATGAGCAACAAGAGAAGAGCGAGTATGCTGTGTTTTTGTGGCAACCTCAGTCCTCCTGGTACTTTGACAGCTGGTAAACACAGTCAGCCAACCACCCACACACAGGAAGCGCCTGTGTGTTGTCCCTTGGCCACCATGCATGTCCTTGACCGCAATGACCATCACAGCCACAGCAAGTGAGGAGAAGCGTCCGGAGACAAGGTGTCCGACAGCGGCTAAGGGAAGCCAACCACCCCCCACCACCATCTAGCATCCTGTGCTACCCCAGTAGGGAACAAGAGCCTGCTTTGATGGCGGCGAGTCGACGTATGGCGCTTCACTGAAACCTGCTTGAGTCCAGGTGTAGAGGAACTGAGTTGTGGGCACAGGGCTGAGCTGATGGAACTGCGGAGGGGCCGGACTCTGTGTGGATGCCACCACAAGTGGGCCGTTCAGGCAGAACCCCTCTGCACTGATCTGCTGCCCCAGGACCAGGAGGTTGACTGGTCCACCAACATGGAGCAGGGCAGTCCTCCAGAAGAGCTCCTCCAGAGCATGTGAGGATTTCAGAGCGGCCGGCTCAGCGCCTGTGCTGATGAGATGTTGTTCATTCACCAGAGGTCATCCATGACCAGACCACAGCTCCGGTAATCCCACCGGTGGCGGGGCCAACACTTTTCACACGTATCTGACAGCACAAGGCTGCAAACTGGTGGTGGTAAGCACCTTCTCAGGTTTCACTCATCGCTCATCACAGAAAGCTGGAGGTTTCTCATCAGGGCTAACCCGAAAGCAAATGGTGTGTTTGGTGGTTTAATCACAAACTCTGGACAACATGCTAGTTCCTGTGGCGGTACCAGAACCAGAACCTTTCCGAGGCTTCTCTGCTGTGTAATGAGACTGAGCTTCTCCACCTGTGCCAGGATGCAGATGCCCTGCAGGGACCACAGAACACTGCACGCTTCTCTCACATCTTGCAGAAAGATGCCTTCTTGGTGTTCCGCTCGCTGTGCAAGCTCTCCATGAAACCTCTGGCGGAGGGGCCTCCGGACCCAAAGTAGGTGTCCTCCCTCCTGGAGCAGCTCTCCTGAAATGAGAGACTTCAGCCGGGTCTCAAACCTTTCTGCTGTATTCTCATTCTTTTGTTGATATTTCCTGCATTCCTTCTCTTTTTCTCGGTGACTGTATTGGTTTTCCTTTGACGCGCCGATGCTCTCCTGCCTGTTCTGCCTTGCAGGTCCCATGAGTTGCGCTCCAAGGTTGTGTCCCTGCAGCTGCTGCTCTCCCTGCTGCAGGGTGCAGGCCCGGTGTTCCGTGCTCATGAAATGTTCGCCAACGCCATCAAACAGTACCTGTGCGTGGCGTTATCCAAAAACGGGGTTTCCTCGGTGCCTGAGGTCTTCGAGCTGTCGCTGGCCATCTTCCTAACCCTGCTGTCCCACTTCAAGATTCATCTGAAGATGCAGATCGAGGTAGCCGGTGGAAGGATTTGATGGCCTGATAGCAGCCGTCCCAACCAGAGACCCGGTTAATGTCAGACACTAGTTCAGGAGAAAGGGATGGGAGCGGCGCGAAAACTCTGTTTTAGTAACGATACATGTGCCTTCACGGTGATCCACACGGAATCTTTTTTAACGAAATGATCAATTAGTTTCAGATGATAAATAAAACAAAGTGATGAAGGTGAGGGGGACAACTCCTTCATATCCCCTCAAGACCTTTATTCTACTAATACGAATACTTTCAGTTTTAAAGCTGTTCTGTTCCTCCAGCAAGTTTTTCTTGACTAGTGCTTTTCAGGAAAGCACTAATCCAAAATTAGTTTTGTTTTTTTTAAACTAGAATTTTTTTGTACATTAAGCAAAATGTCTGTGTAGGTTCTCAGTCATCCAGGTCATAGTTATCCGAGAAAAGATTTTGTGTTCATCTGGACTTTTCAATTTTCTTTTTGGAAAACGTTTCGCCTTCTATCCAAAATGTTTCATCCGTTCTGGAAGAACGATGAAGCCTTTTCTCTTTTCTCGGATACATTAAGCAAACTTACTTTTCCTCGGTAATTTCCCCAAATAATGGTAATTATAATATCTGGATAAAGAATGAAGACCGTGCTGTGTTATGACACTTCTTTCTGCGTGTCTTCCTTGAGGTGTTTTTCAGGGAGATCTTTCTAACCATTCTGGAGACATCGAGCAGCTCTTTTGAACACAAGTGGATGGTGATCCAGACGCTGACCCGCATCTGTGCCGGTACCACTCCACTGTCCTCACGCTGCCTCTGAGCTCCAGCAGGAAGAGCTCCTCTGAGGGCTGTTCTGTCTGGGAGCGTCCCCTCCAGCCTCTGATCCAGGTGTTGTTCCTTCCAGATGCCCAGTGTGTCGTTGACATCTATGTGAACTATGACTGTGACCTGAATGCTGCCAACATCTTTGAACGACTTGTCAACGATCTGTCCAAGATTGCTCAGGGCAGAAGTGGTCAGGAGCTGGGAATGACTCCTCTGCAGGTACGTTGGAGGAGCCACCTGTCGCGAGCTGCTGGTCGTTGGGTCGAAGGTCAGTCGTTCTTTGGTGGCTTCTAACCGCTTGTACGTGTTGGTGTCAGGAGCTGAGTCTTCGTAAGAAGGGCTTGGAGTGTCTGGTGTCCGTCCTCAAATGTATGGTGGAATGGAGCAAAGACATGTACGTGAACCCACATCTTCAAACCAACCTGGGTAAGTGTGGGAAGCCCTCGCCCGCTCACATGTCCGATGTTGACCCGCGGTGATTATTTCCTCCCTTTCTTTTGGCTGGTACAGGTCAGGAGAATCACCCTGAGGTGGCCACTGAGGCAGGAGTGCTGAGGCTCCCGGAGCTGCCCCCAGGCCGGCGCGACAGCGTCAGCTCTCTGGACTCCAGCGTGTCCTCCAGCCTGCCTGCTTCCCACACAGACCTTCCTGAGCAGTACCAGGTCATCAAGCAGCAGAAGGACATCATTGAACATGGCATCGATCTGTGAGAACCTTTTCAGTGCTTTAGCAGCGTGAGGGGCAGCCTCCCAGCTTGCAGTTTGGGTGGTGTGGTGGCTCTCACAGCTAGTCTAATCGTGCTTGGGGGACTATGGCTGCACTCCTGGTGATACGGGTGTTGTCAGAGTGAGTGCAGTACAATCAGTCATCACTCTGTTCAGCTACAAGTGAGGAAAAAACAGCATATTTTCTTGTTCTGTAACTAATTACATCTCAGCCTGTTGAATAATTTCAGAATTTTAGGTAGAGAAACGTGTCTCCACCAGAGACAGAACACTGTTTAGAGTAGCAGAAATATGCACCTTTCATATTTCATCCGTTTATTTCTTAAAGAGTGCTTCAATCCAGATATTTACATTTGTTTAAAGAGATGACCAAAACACATTTGGTGAAATAAGTTAAGGAGGAAAATAAAGTTTTAACCTTCAGAGACAAACCGACTGTTTCTGTTACTCTCAGCCACCTCGTTTTCTGTCAGTCTTTGAGGCCACAAACCTGATTGGGCTTCTGGGTAAGGCTGGAAAACAAACCCAAAATGAGATAGAAATGAGTGGGTCTAACTGCGCCGATCACAAGCACGTGTATGACTGTGATAAGACTGGTTCTTAGCGTTAATATTGGTGCTACTTGTCCCTCCACAGCTTCAACAAGAAGCCGAAGCGTGGCATTCAGTATCTTCAGGACCAGGGCATGCTGGGCGTCACCGTTGAGGACATTGCCCAGTTCCTGCACCAAGAGGAGCGACTGGACACTGTCAGGGACTGACTCTTAGGATTCTGTCTTCTGAAGCGTTCCGCCTGTTTCACGGTGGCCCTGCCACCTCTTCTCTGTTCACAGACGCAGGTCGGGGAGTTCCTCAGCGAAAATTCCAAATTCAACAAGGAAGTGATGTACTGCTATGTGGACCGGTTGGACTTCTGTGGGCGGGATTTTGTGTCGGCTCTCAGAACCTTCCTGGAAGGCTTCAGGCTGCCTGGGGAGGCCCAGAAGATTGATCGGCTCATGGAGAAGTTTGCTGCTCGGTTCCTTGAGTGCAATCAAGGGTAGGTAAATTCTTCCAAGTGCTGGAGACCTTCGGGGAGATGAGGCGTGCTTATTGCTGCGCTCTTGCCTGTGCTCTCTTCAGACAGACTTTGTTTGCCAGCGCAGACACGGCCTATGTGCTAGCGTACTCCATCATTATGCTCACCACAGATCTGCACAGTCCTCAGGTGAGCTGTTGTCACCTGCTCCCACCTGACCTGAGATCCTGTTCTCCATTGCTTATGTGTAAGCCGCTTTTTGGGGCCAGTGGTTCTGGCACCTCCCCTCTGACTTCTGTGGACTGTTCTGTTGATGTAGGTGAAGAACAAAATGACCAAGGAGCAGTACATTAAGATGAATCGTGGTATCAATGACAGTAAGGACCTACCGGAGGAGTATTTGTCTGCCATATATGATGAGATTGCGGGCAAGAAGATTGCAATAAAAGAGAGCAAAGAGTTCTCAATCACACCAAAGTCATCCAAGCAGAGTAAGCACAAGTCGGCCTGTCCGTCAGTAATCCGATGACTTCACTGGGAGAATGACCTGGTGAAGAAGGTGCCGCAGAAGGATGGTTTTCAGCAGACATGTGGGACCCGCTGTCTCCAGGTGTAGCCAGTGAGAAGCAGCGTCGTCTGCTCTATAACATGGAGATGGAGCAGATGGCCAAGACGGCCAAAGCTCTGATGGAGGCCGTCAGCCACGCGCAGGCTCCGTTCTTCAGCGCAACGCACCTTGAGCACGTCAGGCCCATGTTCAAGGTAGCCTTAAATTCCCCCGCTCCTGGTGCCGGAGCCCGATGGGGAGAGGTCCGCTCTCAGATTGCTCTGCCTGTGTTGTAGCTGGCATGGACGCCCCTGCTGGCAGCCTTCAGCGTGGGACTGCAGGACTGCGACGATCCTGACGTGGCCTCCTTGTGTCTGGAGGGCATCCGATGTGCCGTCAGAATAGCCTGCATCTTCAACATGCAGGTTTGCTGACCTTGGCTGCCAGGAACGGCCGTGATCATCCTCGGACTTTGTGCCACAGCAGGAGCGTCTGGTTCTGGCGCTGCTGTGCTCCTGCTAGAGTCCCTGACGGCAGCTGTCCTCTTTGTAGCTGGAGCGTGACGCCTACGTCCAAGCTCTGGCCAGGTTCACCTTACTGACTGCCAGCTCCAGCATCACGGAGATGAAGCAGAAGAACATCGACACTATCAAGACGCTCATCACCGTGGCTCACACCGATGGAAACTACCTGGGCAACTCCTGGCACGAGGTACAACTCACACACTGGGAAGATGAATCAAGTGCAGGATGCTAGGTTGACTGAAGCCTGCACAGCAGCAGTCAGCAAACATTAGGAACAACTACCACTGCTGTTCCTACTGCACTCAGCAGACACTCTGTCATTACACCTGTTAATAACCTAATAATAACCAGTCACACGGCTGCAACCCAGTCAGGTCAGGACAACTAGCTGAAGGTTCAGGAGGGTTTCCAAGTCTGACTTGGTGTCCACGTTAATCAGCAGGTCTCTTTGACCACTTTTCATCTGGTTTTTGCATTCAAATACTCTTCTGTACAGGTAACGCTGGGAAAGTTTATGGACTTTGTTCCAGTCAGAGCGTCAGTTCCTTCCTTAAAAGCCTCCAGCGAGTCTGGCTTGTCTCCTGTCCAGCACGTGGTCCATGTCTCCGCTCTGCTCGTCAGACTCCTGACTCTGCCCGTTCTTCTGTTGCTGCTTTTGTCGTTATTTTAAAACACACATAGCTGGGTGCTAAATGTGGGAGGCAGAAGACATGAAGACTGTTCCAGGTGAACGAATGAAGGTCTTCATGGATCCGGTTTTGTTTGTTTTCTGTTTCTCATGGTAGATTTTGAGGTGTATCAGTCAGCTGGAGCTGGCCCAGCTGATCGGGACAGGGGTGAAACCCCGCTACATCTCAGGAGTGGGCCGTGAAAAAGAGCTGAGCATCAGGGGCCTGCCGTCGGGAGCAGAGGAGTTCATGCCTCTCGGACTGGGTGAGACCGATGTAGGAGTGATGTGTTTTGCTGTGAGGTCATCCTGTGATGCGTCTGTACCCCCAGGTTACGTTCAGGATTAGAAAACGCGTAAAAACTGATGTCTATTTGTGCGTTTACAAGTCTCTGCTCGTGTGCGATTGTGATCCCTGAAAGAACAGGACAGGATCCTTGTGTTCACTTAGCTTTTTTGTGTTTGGAGCTAATGTGGTTGGAGGCCAGGACAGGAGACAAATGGCTCACATCCAGGAGTCTGTGGGGGAGACCAGCTCTCAGAGTGTGGTAGTGGCTGTGGACAGGTAAAACCCTCGTCACACCGCACATTTGGGACATTTGTTAGGCTTCGTGGCTGCTCACGATGTCCGTCCAACATCTGTGTGTGCAGGATCTTCACAGGCTCCACCAGACTTGATGGAAACGCAATAGGTGAGGGAGAACGCCACTTTCTTCATGTTCCCAAGCAGGGAGAGCTCCTCATCTTGCGTGGTCATTTTGTTTCTAGTGGACTTTGTGCGCTGGCTGTGCGCGGTGTCCATGGATGAGCTGGCCTCAGCACACCAGCCGAGGATGTTCAGTCTCCAGAAGATCGTGGAGATCTCCTACTACAACATGAACCGCATCAGGCTGCAGTGGTCCCGCATTTGGCAGGTCATAGGAGACCACTTCAACAAGGTTGGTGCTTCAGGGTGTGGGTGTCGTACCATAAAGCTGAGAGCAGTGGGTGCTGTGAGGACGCAACCATCTCCAGTATGCACACAGGAACTCTGCAGCTCTAACTAGAGTGATTATAAGGTTCCCCATTCGTTCGGGGGCCTATGGGACTAGCTGAGCTTCTCTGAGGGTCCTGCAGATGCTGCTGCTGATGTATGGCGTTTACCGCTAGCTGCCCTCAACCAGGTGTTGCGTTTTGCTGCAGGTGGGCTGCAATCCCAATGAAGATGTGGCAATCTTTGCTGTGGATTCCCTGAGGCAGCTCTCCATGAAGTTCCTGGAGAAAGGAGAGCTGGCCAACTTCCGCTTCCAGAAAGACTTCCTCAGGCCGTTTGAGCACATTGTTAAGAAGAACAGGTAAAGTTCTGAACTCGGTGCCGTTTCGGATGAAGGCGCGGGGTGTTCAGGTAGCTCACAGCTGCGTCCAGCAGAAACCTGCCGCTCGTGCTCCGTGTCGGTGCTTATTTTTGTGTTTTGCTGGTTTTTGTGTCAGAACCAGCTGATCCCATCATGTATGAACTCCCGCAGGTCTCCCACTATCAGAGACATGGTGATCAGGTGTGTGGCTCAGATGGTGAACTCCCAGGCCGCCAACATCCGCTCAGGTTGGAAGAACATCTTTTCGGTCTTTCATCAAGCAGCCTCGGATCACGACGAGTCCATCGTCGAGCTGGCCTTCCAGACCACGGGCCACATCGTCAGTACGTACAAGCCTGTCTGCGTCTGCGTGTCCACACGCCAAGCAGCTGGTTGGTGACTGTCCTCCCTCTCTCCTTCCTGGCCGTCCCAACCAGCCAACACCTTCCAGGAGCACTTTGCCTCTGCCATCGACTCCTTCCAAGACGTGGTCAAATGCCTGGCAGAGTTTGTGTGCAACACAGCTTTTCCTGACACCAGTATGGAGGCCATCCGCCTCATCCGCCACTGCGCAAGATACGTGTCACAGAGGCCGCAGGTGGGAGCAGCTCCTCTCTCTCCTCTGGGAAGCCGTTAGTCTACATCAGTGCATCTTCCACCTGGTTGCCTGCTCATGCTAACACAAGCTTTGATCGTGGCTCCTGGATCTTCTCCAGAAATGATTCCACAAGCCACCAGATGGAGTGTGTGTCCTGTTGTGTGTGTGTGCAGACCCTGAGAGAATACACCAGTGACGACATGAACGTAGCTCCTGGAGACCGCGTGTGGGTCCGTGGCTGGTTTCCAATCCTGTTTGAGCTCTCCTGTATCATCAGCCGCTGCAAGCTGGATGTCCGCACCAGGTAGCAACGGTTTTCAGCTCCTCTCCTTTATCTGTTCAGCTCTTTTCTTCACCTCCACTTTAGGTGTGGCCAGTAGGGTGAGGCAGCTATGGTTTCTCACAGTTTGTGGGCCTGAGCGCTGACACCAGCTCATGACCTTCATCCTTACTGACAGTGAGGCGCTCCACCGGGAAAATGGTCTGTGGGTGGAGAAAACTGCTGCTGTCACATCTGCAAACGAATCCGCCCCTTTTTCTGGTGTTTTCCTCAGGCGGTTGAACGTTCTCTGCTCCTGTTTTTGACCTATCTGGGGTTCGGTGTAGACGGGTGGGAGAGCAGTGAGCGTGACGGAGCGAGGAGGTTGCCTTGGATACGCTGCCGGCTGCTCCTGCTGGGGCCCCGGCTCCTTGGGATGTGTGCTCGGGGTGGGAGGTGCCCTCTGCACCTCTGGAGGCGTGGCCTCCATCAGGCTGTTTCTGTTCTGGTGTCCTCACTGCTTTCCCCAAGTATGATCATATTGGTAGATCTTAAACTTTAAATAAACGTTTCCGTGAAATCGAGAAGGTAATTAACCCTGAGTGGATCTGTGCAAACGAAACCAAATCAATCAGAGTGTGGTGTTTGCAGCAGTGTTTCTAATCGTGTTTTCCTGGCAGGATTTTGTGCTGGTTGCAGTCAAATTGGAGCCATGTTTGTCTGCTTTTTACAGAGGCCTCACAGTCATGTTCGAGATCATGAAGAGCTACGGACACACCTTTGAGAGGCACTGGTGGCAAGATCTCTTCAGGATCGTCTTCCGCATTTTTGACAACATGAAGCTGCCAGAGCAGCAGACGGAGGTCAGACATCCGCCCCGGATAGCATCAGTTTTCAGGGCTGTTGAGCCTATTTCCAACCCACCTAAAGGTTCACAGAAGGTCGCTTCTGTCATTTGAAGACACTGTTCACAACTGTCAGTTTTGCACATGTGACCTAGATCAGGTGATGTTTCCTTTCAGAAAACCGAGTGGATGACTACAACGTGTAACCACGCCCTGTACGCCATCTGTGACGTGTTCACCCAGTTCTACGAAGCCCTCAGTGAAATCCTGTTGGCCGACATTTTCACACAGCTACAGTGGTGTGTGAGGCAAGGTAGGTGTTTGAATGGGTGTTTAAGCACCCGAGTTGTCTAATTGGGGAGAGCTCGGAAAGCTTTCGAGCTCTGCAAGCTCCCCTACAGGCACCGTCCACACGGGTCTGGATTCACCACGCTAACTCCCAGGAGGTAGCCATCACAAAGGCAGGCCTGAGTTCATTCAGCCCCTCAGAATGATCCCTTCTTTCTCAAATTCTTGGGTGTCACACCAGCCGTGGAAGTGACCCAAACGACCGCGTTCAGTCACTGGGGAGGCCAGCGTCCCAAATCCCCACTCCCGCGTCCTCCTGCAGTCCCCAGGCTGCTTTAGCGTGCCGTCTGCTGGGAATGGGCTACCGTCCAGCTTCTCTTGGTGCCATAGCAACGCTTGGAGCGTCGTCCTCTGCCCTCAGGCTCCCAGCTGGAGTGGCCATCGTGCTCTCTGTGTTTGGTTCTTCCCAGCTCCGGGAGGAGTCCCACTTGTTCCAAAGGTTTCCATATCAAGATGGAGGCCGAACCAGAGAAGTAAAGTCCCTGTTTGCGCTGAGGCCAATCCCAAGCTCTGCTTTTTGTAAGCGATGATCAAATCAGACTGTTTTGTATCCCAACTTCAGATCGCCATGGTAACGACCTCAGCTTCCTGCACTAGTGAAGTGGTCTAGCCATGCACATGCACATGCACATGGACCCACGTTCCAGTTTCAGATTTGGGGCTGCAGTGTGAACAGGACCAAAGTCTGAATATTTATTTCACATCTAGAACCAGAATGCCTGTAATGATAAAGGCTGGCTGATGTTATGGTCCTGAGTGGCTGTGTGGTAAATTCTAACACAGGTCTGGGTGAGCTAGCTTGAATTGCGTGATGAATAAATTGTGGGAGGTTCCTAGTGAACCTGCTGGGTGAACCTTGTTGCCGTCAAAGGTCTCATTTTGTTCCAAACCGTCCTGCAGACAATGAACAGCTGGCCCGCTCGGGCACCAACTGTCTGGAAAACCTGGTTATTCTGAACGGAGAGAAATTCAGCAGCCAGGTCTGGGATATCACCTGTTCCTGTATGCTGGAGATCTTCCGGAGCACGAGCCCTCACGCGTAAGCACCAGTTCCTGTTTCTGTTCTTATGTGATTGCTTACTTACCTACCTCGCAGCAAAGAAATGTGCACATTTCCAATAAAAGTGCCGAGTGAGCTAATCCAGAGGTAAAGATGGATGCAGTACTGCAGTACGAGGAGGTCAACCCTCAATCTTCTTCTTTTCCTTTATCCTGCTAGATTGTTGACGTGGCGACCAGCAGGCCAAGAGGAGGAAACTGCAGATGGCAAATATTTAGTAAGAGAGGAACTGTGCTTTTCGTAAATACAGCAGCTGTAAAACTAAACGAGACCCTCGAGATGAGAACACCTCCTCTCTGAGTCCTCAGGAAAGCCACTAACTGTTGGTGTTTGCTGTCACGCCCCCAGGACGCTGATTTGGACAGCCAGTCCCACAGCAGCTACGACAAGGCGCTGTCGGAGAGAGGACCCAGCCAGCTGTCCAGCGAGGACGCCTGCAGGAGCAAGTCCAGTGAGTTTCCTCACCCTTCGTTAACCAACAAGACTGATTATTGTCCCACATTTACAACCTAAAGCTGCTTTTATCCCAACTGGAGAAGAGCACAGCAGCCACCTCCTGGATTCAGAAAGATCCTCCTCTGGTTCAGAACAGACGTGAGCCAGGTGGTTCCTCTCACAGAGTCTGTTAGATGTTGGCCAAGATTACACTTTCAAACTAGCTTCTTCCCAGGGCTGTAGTCCATGACCTAGATTTATTATGATTAGTACTTGAAGTTTAGTAAAAAAAACAAAAAACAACCTTCTTTCAAACATTTGATACAAAGGAAGCAGCAACATGGAATAACGCGTGTTGGAAGCATAGCTGCTGAAAAAAACCCAAGTCTGGGATCGCTGTTCCTTCCCCTCATCTGTCATCTGTCACCTGTCCTCGGTTGATCTGTTGTCTGCCGGCGTTTTTGAGCAGACAGACAGATAAATCCAGCTGAATCCTGAGCTGCAGACACCACAGTCACAGGAACGTTGGTCAGAACAGGAGGGCAGCCCCACAACACACCATCAGAACTGGACCTGAACACTAAAGCAAGAGCCCCGGCTTTAGGGTCGTCTGGGGGGAGCCAGCAAATCCCTCTGGGGAGAAGTAGGATCGGAGAGAGGATTCAGATCAGCGGAGCTAAAGCCTGGATCTGTCACAAACATTAAACCCAACATGAAGCCAGGAGGCTCTCAGAGCTCCTAAGAGAGCAACCAAATAGAAGGAGCAGCACAAGGCAGCAGGCGGAGGTGAGGAAAAACTGCCCATGGCAGAAAGAGCCTCTACGCTTCCATCGGTGTCGGTGCTGTCCACCAAAGTGGGCCAGTGGGACCAGCAGCCTCCCAGTTTCGGTGGTTAGGGTGAGCAGCGGGAGCACAGCCAGCGTTAGGGTTAGGGTTAAGGCTGGGGTTAGGGGTCAGGGGTCAGGGGTTGGGGAGTTTGAGTAGACGTAGAGCTACGAGAGCCAAGGTGCTGAGCAGACCTGGGATCAGCTGGGATGATCCTGTAAATGGGCTGTTCAGCACCCTGCTGAGGATTAGGACTCATCCGCGATACTTGACCTGACATTCCCAGAACTGTCATAAGAAGTTAAATCCTTCAGCAGAAATGCGGACTGTTAAATATTCCCTTCGTCGCTCCACAGTGAGGAAATGGTTTTTCTCTGTAAAAGTTTTTGCTGAAAAAGTTGTGGGTTTCTTTGTTTTTTTGTCTACAGAGGTGTCGGACCAGAAGCTGTTTGCTGGGCTGCTCATCAAGTGTGTGGTCCAGCTTGAACTGATCCAGACCATAGACAACATCGTCTTCTACCCAGCAACCAGCAAGAAGGAAGATGCTGAAAACATGGCTGCAGCACAGGTAAAGACCAAGAACCTGTCCACAGCTTCACCAGTGTGGTAGACACCTGTCTCAGCACCAGGAAAGGCTTCCAGGGGGACTGCGTCCCTCTTTGGGTGGTGTCCAAGAAAACCCCTCCCTGGCTGCACCAAGCCTGCAGCCCAAACCCTTCTGAATCTGTCTTCCTGCCAGCGGAACGCTCTGGCTGGGCTGGAGGCCGAGGCTCACCTGGGTCCAGATCAGGGCATGTACGTGCACATGAGCTCCGCACACCTCTTCAAGCTGCTGGACTGTCTGCTGGAGTCACACACCTTTGCCAAGGACTTCAACTCCAACCATGAACAGCGGACGGCCCTCTGGAGGGCAGGTGAGCAGCAGACATCTACTCATGAGTCAGACCGGTAGGAACCAGGGGCTGGAAGCTCCTGCGATGGCCGCCTGGAGCGGACCGAGCCAGCCTTCCCTGCTGCTTTGACCCTAACTTTCTGCTCCTCAGGCTTTAAAGGCAAATCCAAACCCAACCTGCTGAAGCAGGAGACCAGCAGCCTGGCCTGCACCTTAAGAATCCTCTTCAGGATGTACTCTGACCCCAAGCTCCAGGACTGCTGGCCCGACATCCAGACACGCCTGCTGCTGTGAGTGGAACCGGACAGGTTCCGCCTCCTGCGTCTTCCTGAAAACAGCCTTTCCTTTCCTTTCCTTTCCTTTCCTTTCCTTTCCATTCCATTCCATTCCTTTCCTTTCCTTTCCTTTCCTTTCCTTTCCTTTCCTTTCCTCTCCTCTCCTTTCCTTCCCTACCTTCCTTTCCTTTCCTTTCCTTTCCTTTCCTTTCCTTTCCTTTCCTTTCCTTTCCTTTCCTTTCCTTTCCTTTCCTTTCCTTTCCTTTCCTTTCCTTTCCTTTCCTTTCCTTTCCTTTCCTTTCCTTGATGGTGTCATTTCAGTCCATCCAGCCTCTCGTGTGTGTGTACGTCTTTCATTTTGACAACAAACAGACAAACTGGACCTACACTCACGCCAAAAAACATCAAATTCAAGAAGAGAAAATGGATTTTTGGTTTTTTATCAGTTTAAACTAAGCTGCTTTTGTCATTTTGAAGGCCAACTTATAGCAAACCTGAGCTAAAACCTATTGCACGTTTATTACACCAACTTGGTTACACAGTGTTCAGGAACACACATATGATCTCACACACACACACACACACGCGCACACTGAACTAGGTCCTCTTCAAGGTTGAGTCTAGAACATGTTTGTGCAGCTCTGGTGTTCTTTCTTTCATCTCTTCTTCTCTTCCTGCGGTTGCGGCTGTCTCAGGCTCGGCGGCGAAGCGCTGGACTACTTCATCGGTCTGACTTCAGAGAGCCACAGAGAAGCTTGGAACAGCCTGCTGATGCTGCTTCTCACCAAAACGCTACGGCTGCCCAAGGACAAGGTAGGAGCCTGGAAGGTCAGGAAATCCAAACACACCCAGCCAATCAGGGATGGCCCCAGGCAGCACGTGAGCTCAGCCTCTGGGAGCAGCCCAGAGGCTGTCAGCTGAGCCAGGAGTGTGAAGTGTCTGAAGCTTTAACAGAAGGGTGAGGCTGCTGTTGGAACTCACTGAACGGACCGTCCCGGGTGCTCTCAGAGCCTCCCACACACTCCACACACTCTTCTCCATTAACAAGAGCCAGTCTGTGCATGAATGAGCGCCGTGGGCTCAGCAGGAGGGTGACGGTGGGCTCTGCTTTCTCTCCTGTCCTCCAGTTCAGGCCCCACGCCTCCTGTTACTACCCCCACCTGTGTGAGATGATGCAGTTTGACCTGATCCCGGAGTTACGGGCTCTGCTCAGAAGCTTCTTTTTACGCGTCGGCTACATCTTCCATATTTCTGTTCCTGACGGAACAACCGCCAAGATGCCTGCACCCTAGAGCGGAGAGCACGAGAGACGAGCTGGGCGGGAGGGTGGAAGTGGGACCTTCTCCCATCCCAGCTCATGCTCGACCCAAAGACAAGAGGAAGAAACGTTAACATAATTTATTGATCTTGTTTGCATCCACTTACGTGGTTTTGATGGTTTGTGATGTTTCTTTTCTTTCTTTTTTAAACTTTTTTTAATTTGATCTCAAGCAAAAGAATGTTCAGATTAAATTTGTTGACTCCAGCATTTGACTGCTCTGTTCTTATTTCCATACCCACGTTTCCAGAAGACCTTTAACTTTCCGGAAGTGGGTCAACCTTCTCCAGGTAAGCTTGTCTGTATCTGGTCAGATCTCCATCTGTACCAAAACCAAGCTTCTCTTTGGAAACGTTGATGTTCCTTGAGATGCAATCAGCCTGAGGTTGTGTCGCGCTACTGTATGTCTTTTCTTTGCCATCGGTGAGTCTTGATTTACTTCATTTCGTTGTTAAACGTGTCTTTGTGCAGGTCTGGACCTCTTTCCCTCCCTCATGGTTTGGGGGCTGGCGCCTCTCTCTGGTGCACATGTCTGGAGGCAGGGCCCTCTGAGCTTTTTGGGGGTTGGTTACCTTGCTCAAGGGTACATCGGCAGTGCTCTGAAGGAGTCCTGGCACCCGCCCTGCTACCAGCACCAACAGAGCTTGAACCAGGAACTCTTCTCTGAGATCTACAGAAAGCCCCCACCCATGCCCTCACATCTGTAGTGGACCTGCTGGTGAGAAGGCCCAATTTGGACCGTTTCTGCCTGGTTTCTGCCTGGTTTCTGCTCCCAGGGATTCGTCCAGTCCCAGTGAGCATTGGCACACACCACCTAGACGGTCACCTCAAGTCACTGATCAACCCTCATTCATGTGTGCTTGAGTGAAAGGCTTGGAATGTTCTGGACATGGTCTCCATGCAGCAACCCTTTCTATTGCACCTTAGAGAAGCCCAACCATCACTGCAAAAAGATCTCTTTTTATTTGACTTTGTATCTTAGCACAGGGCACGTTGGCACAGCTTCTGCGTCCGTTGGTAGTAGGTCAGTCTGGACCACAAAGTTTGTGCCGGTCCAGCTCTGTGGCCACAGAGTCCGAGCGACCCTGCTCTGCAGGCTGACCCTTAGCACTGACATCGGCACCTCCATGCTGTGGCTGGTCCACCTGATTTGGTGTCTGGTAAGTGGTGTAGCCACATTCCTTCCGCTCCAAGTATGTGCAAACTCTTGGCTGGAAGGCGGTTGGAACTCACTGGTCGCTGTCAGAAAGATCTTGATAGAAACACTAAGGTCTGTTCTCTGTCTGTCTCTTTTAATTACTGAATCAGGTGTCCCTTACTGAGGAGTCCTCCTTTAGTTGTATTTGTTTTCTGATTTCCCAGCATCTAGTTGGTCGACGAGCCGTTTAAGTTTTGCCCTGCCGAGATCAGATGGCTGTCTTGGCTCCAGAAAGCTGGTTTTACCTCTTTGCATTTGGTGGTGTTAGAAGCACGCCTGGGGCTAGAAGGCTAAACCGAGGCCAGCAAGGCTATGGCTGCGGGCTGAAGGGTGCCCTGGGGCCAGAAGGCTGCTGAAGGGCCAGAAGGCTGCCCTGCGGCCAGAAGGCTGCCCTGGGGCCAGAAGGCTGCCCTGGGGCCAGAAGGCTGCCCTGGGGCCAGAAGGCTGTCCTGGGGCCAGAAGGCTGTCCTGGGGCCAGAAGGCTGTCCTGGGGCCAGAAGGCTGCCCTGGGGCCAGAAGGCTGTCCTGGGGCCAGAAGGCTGTCCTGGGGCCAGAAGGCTGCCCTGGGGCCAGAAGGCTGTCCTGGGGCCAGAAGGCTGCCCTGGGGCCAGAAGGCTGTCCTGGGGCCATCCTCTGAGATGTGGCTCTCCTGGAACCGCCTGCTCGGGCTGCTCCATCTCTTCTCATGTTCATTCACAGGGTGTGTGTTTGAAAGGCCTGTGTGACATCTACAACCCAGAGCTCCCACAGATCTCGGCCGGACTCGTCATCGTTGCACGTAGGCGTGCGCGCGCCCGGACGCCGTGGCCGCGGACGCAGCGACGTCACGCTGGGCGGGTCGGCTCTGGCCAGGACACGGCGTCCATGTTGGCGGCGATGACAGAGAGCGGCTCTGCTGCTGCTATCCGGGTCGGGACCTGCGTCTGTGGCGGCCAGCTGACAAGTAGGAGCGTCTCCTCGGTCTAGAAGGCTCGACCGACCTCCGCGGTGGTCGTGCTGACCAGTTTACCACACAGACAAAGAGGGAGGATTTTGCCCTGAAATGCGTGGATCGCGGTCACGGCAGGAAGTGTGTAGATGAAGAAATCGCGGTCATTTGTTCTCTTTGTTTTCTCTGGAACTCGTTTTCGTCCACTCGTCCTTGCCATGCTGCCATCGAGCTAGGAGGTTTGTTCTGCGTCTTTCCATTGGGTGAGCAAAGGTGTGTGACAGCCATGTTCGCTGGCCTTTAACGCTGAAGCCAGAGGCGGAGCGTTGTCAGCCTGCACGTGTTTGTCACCATCTATCGATGCTCTTTGTTTTACAGTCGGGCTGAGGCCATAAAACGGGCCGGAGCTCCCTTGTAGCATGAGCAGCCTCTCCTGCCAACGTAAAGTAGGTGTGTTGCCTCCAGGGGCCCCGAGTTCCTGCGGATAATCACAATGTAACCTGTCAGAGAGGGAAACATGGCCGGATAGGCGGAATAAAGGACTAGGGCGCACAGTACGGGAGCCTAGAACGAGTCACTCGTGCTTAATGTGCGAAAATAAGGAACTGATATCAAACGTTTGTATAAATGTATTTGTATGGAGAGAGACAGAGAGGGAAAGACGTGCGTGAGCGCACGTTCTGTACACAATGCGACTGGCTCGCTATTGGGGGGTTTTCGAGGGGGCGGGGGCTCGTTTCAGACAAAGCCGCAACGAGCCGTTAGCGCGGCCGCAGCCGCCCGGTAACGGGCGGGTCGGACGCTTGTACCAGCGGACCCGACGCGTTTCCATCACCTCGGAATTATCAGGCGGAAAACATGTTAACATGTTTCGGTTCCTTTAGCAAACCTCTTTAGAAGTACGTGCGTCACACGTCACTACGCATTTGCGTAGTGACGTACGCAGTGACGTACGCAGTGACGTGACCGTCCTGTGATTTTCAAAACATCCGGTCTTCAGAAACATGGCGACAGGTAAAACGGGAGCGTCAAATGTTTTCATTTTAAAGCTAACGCCTGCAGAAGAGAAAAGAGAGGCTCGTTTATTGTTTAGTGTAAACCCTCTTCATCATGAGACTGGTATTTCTCGGACCACTTTCAGAAAGCAAGTTTAGCGAAAACGATGATTTATTTTGCCCCACTAAGCTGGGGCCAATTCAGAAACTGGGTTAGAATTAAACGTGTTTTTTTCTCCCTGCCTCCTCTTTTTCCTCCACCCTTTTCTCCTCTCCTCCCTCCCTTTACGACACCTGTAAGACCAAACGCAGGGAAATCCGTAAGATTCTTCTAGTTTGAAAAATGAGGGCCAATGAATAAGTACACCCTCTGATTCCAGCTAATAATCAGCTAAACCGGTTCATTCCTCCCTGCCTTTCTCTTTTTCCTCCATCCCTTTTTCCTCTTCCCTCCTCCCACACCAACCTGTAAGACCTGACGTAAGAGATTCCTGTTTTTTACACCGACACTCCTGACGGTCCAGAGACACGTTTTGAATATTTAACCTGTAAAAGGTTTTTTTCATCAGTCAAACTAAATACCAACCTTACTAGTCGCTGAGGAGGAATGCGGACATTCCGCAGCGGGAAAAAGTCACCAGCGTGTCTAAACAACCATCTTCGACCTCTGCCGGTTTGGGATGTTTGCTGATTGTGAAAGAGGCTTAAGAGCAGAAATCTGATGGATCAGAGGCTAACTCCTCCAAGGAAGCTAGAAAAATTGTGAACCTAGCCTGTCAAAAAGATGAACGCCGCTGATGTGTTGAATGAACTTGGAACTCTGTATAAGACAGATATATATATGATATGAAAAAAATAGATTCAGGGGGAAAGTAAGAGAGTAGAAAATGAAACAGAGGGATGATAACACATGGATGAGGGAGAGAACGAGAAATAATGGATTGCTCATTGTATTCTAGACAAAGCAGTGCCGAGGACAGAAGGCCTGGATGAATTATTGTCTTATCCTCATTTCACCTACGTTGGCCTAACCTGTTGTAAATATATGAAAAAAAGGCTGTAAACTAAGAATGTTTTCAAAATGTAGATGTTAGTTTATTTTCACTAATTAACCAAATGCGTTGAATAAACCAGAGAAATCTAAATCAATACTGGGTTCGGTGAGAGCGTCCTTTGCCTTTCAGACAGCATCAGTTCTCCTCAGTACATTTTCACACTGTTTCTCATGGACCTCGGCTGGTAGCTTTGCAGAACCAGCCACATCGTCTGGGTGTGGGTGTGGGTGGGCGTGGAACCCACTGGTTTCTGCCAGTTTGGACCAGTCCCACCACATCCCTGATGACGTTTGCTTTAGGAAGAGTCAGGGCTGCAGCTCTCCAACGTGTTGCTACATTCTACTGAAAATGTCTGATTTGATAAAGCATACTGTTTGCTCCAATAAAAGGTCATTACAAATACACAAGACAAATTAGGACATTTCACTTATTGAATGACCAGCTTGTTTAGGTAGTTTGCAAAATTCCTGGCTTTGATCTTTACTGTAAAACAATTTTAGGAGACGGAAAAGCCATCTTTTCTGACCTAGGAGAACTATTTGAAGACTGATTTTACGCCTCATTGGAATTGATGGTGTTTTGAAGGCAAAAGTGTTATGATCCTAAATATTTTTATGGTTTAGATTCTTCTTTGTTTTTTTACTTAAATAATCATTTATATTTTGTGTTTATTTAGAAAATTAAAGGCGCAGATCAAGAGAGAGATCAAAAACGAGATCAAAGGAGCATTGGATGTTTAGTGATGAAAAGGAAAGGTTTACCGCTGTTATCCGAGAAAAGATTCTGTGTTCATCTGGACGTTTTCAATTTTCATGAACTGATGAAGCCTTTTGGATAGAAGGCGAAACGTTTTCCAAAAAGAAAATTGAAACGTCCAGATGAACACGGAATCTTTTCTCGGATAACTGTGACCTGGATGACGGAGAACCTACACAGACATTTTACCGCTGTTAGCTTGGTAGCTGTTGGCTCACGTCCTTCCACGGTTGCTCCAGCTGGCCGGAGCTTCAGACGGTTACCCCACAGCTGTTGTCTCACCTGCCATAGTGTCCAAGCGTAAAACAATACAAAATCATTCATTTTTGCACAAATTTGTGTTGTTTCTGTTTTTCGGCAGGACCTGAGGTTGCCGGTGTTTAGCTGCTTTGGGCTGCATGCACCACTGGACACGCCTCTGGAAGTGCTCTCTCGTCAGCTGACTATGGTATGTGGGCCGTGTCCAACTTCCCACAGCAAGGCCTGACCAGGACTGGAGCGAAGTCACCCCGGAGCAAAGTCAAAAGGCGCATCTACGCAGAGGATGTCTCTAAACAGAGAACTGGTCATTTTCTACATTAAATACAAACTTTCCCAAAGAAACTACCCTTTGAGTCACATTGTAGAGCCTTCAAGTAGGACTGAAGGGCAGTTTGGAACCACCCAGTCCAATGGAACTTTTAATGGGGCAAGTCCTGGAACCCCCCCAGCACCCTCCCAGCACCAGCAGTCATTGACAAGTCTGGACGCAGTCAAGGAAGCCCTCCGGGACACCGGCAATGAATTTGAGCTGCGGTACACCTGCGCGTTCAGTGACCTGCACAACCAGCTCCACATCACGCCAGCCACGGCTTACCAAAGTTTTGAGAACGTTATGGATGAGGTGTTTCGGGATGGAGTCAACTGGGGGCGGATAGTGGGCCTTTTTGCCTTCGGTGGTGCCCTGTGTGTGGAGTGTGTGGAGAAGGAGATGAATCCTCTGGTTGGCCGGATCATAGAGTGGATGACGGTCTATCTGGACAACCACATCCAGCCCTGGATCCAGAGTCAAGGAGGATGGGTAAGTTCTTCACACACAACCTCAAAGACGCACACAATCTTTGCTTCTTACCACTAACACCACTACTGATACCATTACTAACCAAAAGCTAAGGCTAGCAGCTAGCAGCCTGAAGCCTGGCTGGTCCAGGCTCTTCAGCACAGACCTGAGAGTCTGGTGTTGGTGCCAGGCTAGCGACCAGCGACCAGCCACGCCCTGGGCCCCTCTCTGAAGACCCTGGTCAGCAGACCCAGGGGTCTGTGGGGGTAGGAATCGTCCAAAAGGGATCAGAGGCTAGGCTAGGCGAGCGTTAGAGGGAGCAGGAGCAGTCTGACAAATAAAAGACAACATCATTTAGTCCTCTGGGGCGACTGTTTCAACAAGGACTCAGTCTCAGTCGGTGGTTTTCGCCTGTAGCTTCTGCACCCTTTGCTTCTGCACTCTTCTCATCCTATCTCCATTGACACTGACTGTTATCCATAGCGGACTGGTAGCATTAGCCGCCCTGCAATCGTGTGTGTGGATTTCTCCACTGGGTAGTTTTATATGTGTGGTGTCATCTTGTCCACTAAAAGGAGGTCTTTGAACACTCCTTGGTGGGATGTTGATTCAAGTTAAAAGCAACCTAATTTAACACTAAACTGAAACTGCATGTTCTCATTTTCTATAAAAAGGCAAAAAATCCCTGAATGAGTGCCACTGATTTTTTCTCCCTTGGAGGTTTTTGTTGTTGTGTTTTTCTTTTCTCTACTGCTGACCCCACCAGGCCCGTCACACACTCACACCCACTCACGCAGGCCAGGTTGATCATTTCATGTGTGAAGCTGAGCCTTGCGTCAGGAGGCGCCTGTTGGCAGCAGCTTCACATCCTGGGCAGGTGGTCTTAGCTTGTAGTTCCGTTGCAGCGTGTCCCCAGCGCCGGTCCGGCCGCTCCAGCCCGCCGCCCCCCCTGCTCTGGACCACCTGAACCTGGGTCTTTGGGCTGTAGAAATTGCTGCTTGTTGACAAAGAAGGCGGAGAAACGGAGGTGACACCAAGCAAAGGGTAACCAGTGCTCCCACCTGTCTCTGCTCACCAGGAACGTTTTGCTGAACTCTTCGGGCAGGACGCGGCTGCAGAAAGCCGCAGGTCCCAGGAGCGATTCCGAAACGGGCTGTTTCTGGGCATGAGTCTGGCGGCAGGGATCGCCCTCGGCTCCTTCATCGTCATGAGGCTCCTGTGAGGGAGGACCCCCGCTGGCCCCGAACACCTCCCCTCCCTCCTGTCTGGAGGTCCGGTCTGTGGAACTGCTGATGATGTCTTCTTGTGCTTTTCCAGTCTTTGTTTCCCCATTTACCTCGTGTTGTTTTCTTCAGTGAAAAAGGGACAAACACTCCTAGGGAATGGCTGAAATGGAGCGAAGCGAGTGTTTCTTGTGCCTTTTTCCTCCGGCTCATGTTTCACCTTCTTTCCTGTTCCCGTTGGTCGCCTGTAGAAGAGCGGAACCATGTGACGGGATGGTGGCTGCTCTCCGCTGGTAGCAGTGGGTGTTTTCTGTTTGCTGTCTGGAGTGAAGGCCCAGGATGAAGCTGGTCACCCACAGTTAGCCACATGAAGTAAACCAGAGTTCCTGCTCAGTCTATCCAGGATGCAATAACCATGCCGTGGAAATCTTCTCTGCTTAACGTGCTCGTGTGTGTCTTCAGGACGAACTATGTGAAAGCCTCTTCCCCCGTGTGTGTGTGTGTGAGTGAGTGTGAGAAAGAGAGACACCAAGTGGACGGCCATGCCTTGGAGCGTCCGCTTCTCTCCCACAGTGACAAGTGCTAACTAGGTAGCAGCGTGTGGTGAAGGTTTCTTTGCTCTGGGGCTGATGGAGGCCTGGAAGCAGCAACCTGTGATGTGAGTGATTAACGTGGTTAAAATCTGTACTTCTATCATACGTCCCTAAACACACGATGGATCGAGCATCAAACCGAGGTCACCAGATTTTATGGCAGTTTGAAAAAGCAAGACGTCAAACCTGAAATCTCTGTGGGGGGAATACCTAAAGACCTTGGAGTTGGGAAAACCAGCCGTGTCTCTGCTGGAACTGGTACTTTTGGTCGTGATTGTGTACAAGCATTTATGGGTGGGGGTTGAAAAACTAGTTTCCCTTCCTATTTTGCCTTACGATCACTGTCATGAATGTTCTTGGGACTTTTGACGCTCAGTTAAATTAAGATCTGGGAGGTTTGGAGGACAGTTATCATGGTGAGACACATTATCCTGCCAAAACCACAACCAGGGGTGAAGACGGTTCCACAAAAGGGTGTAGCTGGTCTGCGTCAGTGCTCGGACAGTAACCAGGCCAAAGGTGTCCGTAGCAGCACCTTGGGCAGGGCAGCAGTGTTGCCAGCCTGCCGTCCCGGTTCTGGTGCCGTGTGTCCCCCAGGGACGTCCCCAGTCATTCAGGGGATTCAGTCCAGGCCTCCTCTGTGTCTGCGGTCCAGCTCTGAGGCCCGTTGTTGGTGCCTTTGCTAGCGGTGGAGCCAGCATGGGCACCCCTGTGGCGGTTCTGACCCGCCTGAGCTGCGCTGGCAGCCTGACCCCTGTCAGAACCGGCAGTAGCTTGTTAGGCATTTTGAGCTGGAAGAACCCCCCTCTCGGGTCCGACCGCCTGCTCAAGCCCTCATTGCTCACTGGCATCACTTGGCTGCCCCTAACACCGTTGCTGCTTTGCTGGTTCACCAGTTTACCGGTTTACCAGTTTACCAGTCTACTGGTTCAACAGTTGACCAGTCTACTGGTTCGCTGGTTTACCAGTTTACCAGTTTACTGGTTTGCCAGTTTACTGGTTTGCCAGTTGACCAGTCTACTGGTTCGCTGGTTTACCAGTTTACCAGTTTACTGGTTTGCCAGTTTACTGGTTTGCCAGTTGACCAGTCTACTGGTTCGCTGGTTTACCAGTTTACCAGTTTACTGGTTTGCCAGTTGACCAGTCTACTGGTTCGCTGGTTTACCAGTTTACCAGTTTACCAGTTTACTGGTTCGCCAGTTGACCAGTCTACTGGTTCGCTGGTTCACCAGTTGACCAGTTTACCGGTTTGCCGGTTCACCAGTTGACCAAACTCCCCACCGGCTTCCTCATGCTTGTGTCTTTGTTGTTTTGAACAGGTGACCTGAAATCGGTGTCGCTCTGATTGGTCAGTCCACACCTTGTTAACGAGCACCAATGTACATATGATCACATGACGGGCACTGGATCAGAGCAGTGTGCTTTGTAGTTGTGGAAAAAAGAAAGGTTCTTTTAATTCTGCCACCATGAAATCGTCTGCCTGGAGGTTTGAAATGAAACAGAAAAGAGCTGATGTCTGACAGGCTTCTGATTTTGGTTCCATCCTCGTGAAACGGTGTGAAAATGCTCTTGTGTTTTTTAATTCCAACAAACTTAATAAAACCATGTACAAACACACGTTGGTAGTGTGTGTGGATGCTGTCAGTGACCTCCGTCTTTAAAAAGAGACCACAGCCAAAATGGAAGTTTGCCTGCAAACGCTTACACCAGTACGTCATGAGGAAAAAGGGTTGATTTCAACTTTTTGAAATGGGAAATGGTTCTTCAGACGTGGCCCGTTGCCCGTTGTTGGTTTATTGTGGATGGATTTCTGAAGCCGTTGGGAGAAAACCTTGAAAATCCAGAGTGGGAGCTGAAAATGTGTTTCAGAAAAACTGGAACGGAGCTGAATTTATAGAAAAAAAGATGTCTGTTTTGTGTTTTTCTTTATCATTTTCGTTCTTCAGGCTCTCGGTACTTTCACACACCCGCCTGCTTACTGGCCGCTCTTCAGCCAGACCAGAGGGTAGACGAGTGTATCCGAGGGGCCGGAGCGACGACAGAGGGAACCTCAAGCAGCTGGTCACAGATAAACGGAAAGCCTGGGAATCCCGGAGCCGAGTGTCACTGAGGTGAAAGTGGAGTCGGTGTGGAATTCCCCCAGAACTCCGGCGTCTTCCGGCCCCCTCCTGAATCTGGCCACCTGTAGCCACACGTCATCGCTGATGGTGGCGTCCAGAGAAGAACGTGGATACCTGGGAGACATTGGCCCAGGGTGGAGGCCAGGAGGCGGAGTCACTGTCTGACACGCCTCTCTGCTGCTTCTGGAAGACTGCGGCCCTAAAAACCAGTAACGAGGCTAAAACGCTAACAGTAACGCTGTTTATTATCCCAAGAGCAGCTCCCACAGTTCATCTGGGAAATTAGTTACAAGGTGTTCAAAAATCACCTTAAATGAAGCGACTCCATCAGGTCATGTGGACTCTCACATTCCTGGAAAGGCAGGTGGAGGAGGTGGAGGGACAGCGATCCACCACTCCATCCCACCCCAGGAGCGGAACGTTGGACTGGACTCTGGGATCCTCCTGTCACTGAAGCTCCCAGGGACGATCCCTGTCATCCCTGCAGGATCCCATCGTTCCCCAGAGAAGACACAGAGCCCAGAGCACAGGTTTACTGGGAGTTCCCAGGAATAACAACAGCAGACTGGGAGGAGCCTTCAGCTCTCAGGCAGCTGTATTATGGGACCAGTTAGCGTCCTGTCCGAGAGGCAGAGCCACATCTGCCTTTAGGACCAGACCTTCCTGTTGAGTCAAAGCGTCCAGTTAGCCTCAGAGGTCTGGTTGCAGTCAGTTCTCACAGCTACGGCTAGGAGAGGCTCAGCTAACGTTTGTTCTTCAGCCGTTAGCATAGCTACGCTGCTATGGGCCTGCTGGGCACACAAACATGATCCACTGAATAGTTCCCCACCTTCTCAACACCAGCCCCCATCTCTGCTGCCTCACCTTCTCTCCTCCATTTTTTCTTCTCACCAGGGTGACCAGGGTGTCCAGCCCCGCCCCCCATCTCTCCTGCAGGTCTCCATGTCCAGGTCTTCATGCTGATCTCTGTCAGCACCCGTCCCTGCTGTTCCCGCTTTATCAAAACCTGCCTGTGTATAAAAGTGTTGTGTAAATGATCTCTGCTATGTTTGTCTTTCTATTATTCTATGATTGGATTTGTTTCTCTTTTTCTCTCTCAAATCCTGCTGAAAGTTCCTTCCTGTTAAAAGGGAGTGTTTCCTGCCACTTGGGGGGTTCTGGCTCTGGGTTTCTGCCTCTGCAAAGCACTTGGAGACAACTTCTGTTCCAATTGGTGTTGTTTTGGGATCCAAGCACAGACGCCAAGCAGGCGTTCCAAAACCAAAGCCCTTGATTGGCTGTAGAATGGACAGAAACAGGAAGTGCTTCAACTGGAGGAAAACGAGCGCTCCTAAAACTAAGGTGGAGCTCTTCTCTGGGAGGCTCCGCTGCTGGGCGTCCAAAAGCAAAACTCGGACCTCTTCTGGAGCGAAACGGCCTGGGAACTGGGACAAAAACTCCTGACCACACCGCCGCGGAGTCGGACCAACAACCCATCCAGCCACTGGGGGAGGAGCCACCTGAGCAGCCGCAGGAAACAGGAAACCAGGCCATGGCCTCCGTCACAGGCAGGTGGGACAACGGTCGGGGGTTGTGCTTTTTTGGCCTCTTTTGATGTCTTTAATCTCAACGGCATAATTTACACACACACACACACACACACACACACACATATTTTCTGAAAACGTAAAGAAGAAAAGGTGTGATTCCTGATGATGACCTGGGTGCTTTAAATGGTAAATAAGCAGTTTGCTTATTGCACCTGCTGGTCTGGTTGCCTGTTCCAGCCCTAACCCGCCTGCTGGTCTCAGACCAGCTCTTTGATGAAGACGGAGATCCACCCTGGAGCTTCACTCCCACGCTCACTTTGATGTCCATTCATTTACCTCTGCCAGACTACATTAGTGCTTCCGCTCGTTGGGAGAAGAGCAACGCCACAAACACAAAAGTCACACACGCAGACTCGTGAGTCTCACGCGCGCAAAAAGCAGAGCACACACACACACACACACACCCATCTTAGAGGATGCACACATGGACATGACATTTAGGGTTAGAGTGGTTTCACATTTAGGCTCAGATATATCATTTGAATGTACGTGTACCTTTTAATTTCAGATTTAATTTACACTTGTCCACATTTTTACCAAATAAATAAACCATTCTAAATGTGAGGACGGTGAGATAAATGTTGGCTAAAAAAACTGGCAGAACTTTGATGTTCAGCACCCAAAGGACACGGATGTGTCTCCCCCTAACCACTGGGGTCATTGGTGGGGGCGTGTGTGTGTGTGTGTGTGTGTGTGTGTGTGTGTGGGCGGGGTTGTGTGTGTGGGGGTGTGGCTGAGTGATTGCTTCATCTCCTACCTGGAGGGTTTGTTTGTTTGCTGCAGGGAGGAAGAAGCATGTTGCCACATTCCTGCTGACATTCCTGTTTGATGAAGAACGAAGACCCAACGGGCTCAGTTCCAGGGCGGCCTCATCCTCCATCTTGAACAGCACCTCAGACAGAGCCGTGTGCTCCTCTGGGACTTATTGAGTTTTTGGTGGTCACAATAGAAATGGAGACAGCTCGGATGCTGATGTCTTTATCTTGGCTGAGGTTGGACGCTGGACCACTGGACAACTTTGGACGGTGAGTGGGACTAAATCTGAATGAAAGAAAAGAGAGCAGCCAGCCTCTGGTGTGTGTGTGACATGCAGGGAATTCAGACTGAAGTTCTCACCAGACACGTTAAAGGAGTGAAGAATGATGAAGATTGATGCATTTGTGGCTGATGCTCAAGCTCAAGACGGGTACATAGACGGGTACAGAGACGGGTACATAGGCAGGTACATAGACGGGTACATAGGCAGGTACATAGACGGGTACATAGGCAGGTACATAGACGGGTACATAGATGGGTACATGGACGGGTACATAGACGGGTACATAGGCGGGTGCATAGGCAAGTACATAGGCAGGTACATAGACGGGTACATAGGCGGGTGCATAGGCAAGTACATAGGCAGGTACATAGACGGGTACATAGGTGGGTACATAGACAGGTACATAGATGGGTACAGAGACGGGTACATAGGCAGGTACATAGACGGGTACATAGACGGGTACATAGATGGGTACATGGACGGGTACATAGACGGGTACATAGGTGGGTACATAGGCAGGTACATAGACGGGTACATAGGCAGGTACATAGACGGGTACATAGATGGGTACATGGACGGGTACATAGAGGGGTACATAGGCGGGTGCATAGGCAAGTACATAGGCAGGTACATAGACGGGTACATAGGCAGGTACATAGGCGGGTGCATAGGCAGGTACATAGACGAGTGCATAGGCGGGTACATAGACGGGTGCATAGGCGGGTACATAGACGGGTGCATAGACGGGTACATAGACGGGTACATAGACGGGTGCATAGACGGGTACATAGACGGGTGCATAGGCGGGTACATAGACGGGTACATAGGCGGGTACATAGACGGGTACATAGACGGGTACATAGACGGGTGCATAGGCGGGTACATAGACGGGTACATAGGCGGGTACATAGACGGGTACATAGACGGGTACATAGATGGGTACATAGGCGGGTACATAGACGGGTACATAGGCGGGTACATAGACGGGTACATAGGCGGGTACATAGACGGGTGCATAGGCGGGTACATAGACGGGTACATAGGCAGGTACATAGACGGGTACATAGACGGGTACATAGATGGGTACATAGGCGGGTACATAGACGGGTGCATAGGCAGGTACATAGACGGGTACATAGACGGGTACATAGATGGGTACATAGACGGGTACATAGACGGGTACATAGATGGGTACATAGGCGGGTACATAGACGGGTGCATAGGCAGGTACATAGACGGGTACATAGACGGGTACATAGATGGGTACATAGACGGGTGCATAGACGGGTACATAGACGGGTACATAGACGGGTGCATAGGCGGGTGCATAGGCAGGTGCGAGGAATCAAGTGTAGGCTGCAGTGCAGATGTTGTGTAGAGTGTGTGAGGTCATCTCAGTAAAGTGGTGGTACATTTGTATCATTGTAAACTTTATACACAATATCCAGTGGTAGTATTTAGGCAGCATAGGGTGATTTGTGCAAACCTTTGTCTCTAAAACCACAACATTAGCAGCAGAGGTCGGTAAGAAATAATAATGTTGTGTGGTGGCGTGTTGGCCACCGGGGTTTGTGTTTGTGTCTGTGTGCGTTCAGCTCCTTCCATTGAGGAGCCTGATGGCCTGTGGGTAGAAGCTGTTGGTCAGTCTGGTTGTGTGGGCCCGAATGCTTCGGTACCTTTTCCCGGATGGCAGGAGGGTGAAGAGGGTGTGTGAGGGGTGTGAGGGGTCGGCCACAATGCTGGTGGCCTTACGGTTGCAGCGTGTGGTGTTGATGTCCACCAGGGGGGTTAGAGAGACACCGATGATCTTCTCAGCTGTCCTCACTATCCTCTGGAGGCTCTTGTGGTTTCCAAACCAGACAGTGATGCAGCTGCTCAGGATGCTCTCGATAGTCTCCAGCTGAAAATGAATAAAAAATGAAAAATCATCTACATTCAAAGTTTTTCAAGCTGAATTTGTTACTTTGACAACGGCCCATTGCTGGTTTGACTGTGGGAAAACGCAGCAGTAAAAACCATTCAAAGTCTCCCATTTGGTCCAGGAGGATGTCAAGAAGCCTGAATTAAAAGTCCCAGAAAGCAATTTGAGTAGGATTTTTTTAACATAGTTAAGTTTTTTTTTTGTTCTTTTTGTTTTGTTTTGTTTTTGTTTTGGTGTACTGGGCCATTAGTTGTGTATTTTGGGCGACTTTGGAATGTGATTGTGAGAACAGTCAGGTGCACACAGTTTGACCAACCAGCTGCCTGAAGCCTCAGATCAGGTGATTAAATGAGTTCAGCCTGGTGTGCCTTTGCTTGGTTGGAGCAAAAACCTGGAGCTACACGGCCCTTTGTGGAATAGTTTGAACATCCCTGTTGTAGGTGAGTTTTGGTTGATGTTCCTCAGCAAAGGCCACAGTAAATAACAACATCAGTTCCAGGGTACCTCCAGGGCCTGGAGAGGCTTATGACTTGGGCCCGCAGGCGCTTAAATCCTGGAAAATCTAGGTCCTTAGTCCTGAAGTCAGGGAAGGTGACCGACTGCTTCCGCTTCTCCCTGGGAGGCACCCAGATTCCATCAGTCTCTGAGAAACTGGTGAAAAACCTTGGTAAAATGTTTGACGGCTCCTTAAACTTTAAAGCACAGGTGTGAAACTCATTCCACAAAAGGCCGTGTGGCTGCAGGTTTTTGTTCCAACCAATCAAGCACACAAAGTTCAACCAATCAGCTGTCTGAAAACTC
>CAAE01010462.1:0-29632 GCA_000180735.1 Tetraodon nigroviridis | reverse complement strand
TATGTCAGCGCGCGCGCGGCGGCCGCGAGACGCAGATTAAAATCCAGCGAGCGGCTCGCGCTCAGCTCCGACTACACAAACAGAACGTGGGCGCGTCGCGCGCGCGCACAAAAAAAACTTTTCCCCCGACGCCCCCGCGGCGCACAGCCGCTCCGCTCGAGCCGGCCCGACCCAAAACAAAGCCGGTACCAGAACCACCGGCCCGGGAGCCGTCCGTGGCTCCGCGGCGCGACGCCAGTTCGGGACCAGCCGGAGCCGAAGGAGCCGAGCTGGAGCGGAAAGCCCCGGAACCGACCCCTTTAGCCCTTTCGGGACTCGCGCTCCGGCACCGGCCACCGCGCGCACGGGCGGCGGGAAGCCGCGGGGCAAATGCGGAATAATTTCACCAACACGCGCGTCAAAGTGCGAGCGAGAGTCCAGTGGGCGCGTGTGGGAGCGCCGTGTGTGGGTGTTCGGCCCGGACCCGGTCTGTGGCGTGCGTGGATCCAGCGGGAGCTCCGCGCCGTCGGATAAACAAAGAACCCGCGCGGACGGGTCCCTCCGGACAATGAGCGGGGGCGCAGCCCGGTCCGGAGCCCGGTCCGGAGCCCGGTCCGGAGCCCCTCGCGGCCTGATCGACACCCCCACCTCCTCCTCCTCCGGAACCGTGCCCGGCGGACCCGCTGCCGAACCCACGCAGCGACCCGATCCGGTACCGCGGCGGAGCCTTCGGGAGAATCCGGGTCACCGCGCGGGCTCGCGGCCCCGCGGGGCCGGCTCGGACCTACCTTCGCCGAGATGTCCGAGCCAGAGTCGACCTGCGTGTCCGCCATCGCGCGCGTGAATCAAATAAAGGACGGCTGAAAGGAAAGTTGAGGAAATGGACCCGGTCCCGCCTGTCGGATGGTGCCAGTGGCCGCGGACGTTCGCGGCCGAGCCCATATAAGAGGCGTGTGGGCGGGGCCAGAGCAGGGCGCCTGTCCCTGATTGGCCGGCGGCTCCACAGAGGTGTTTTTTGCGCGTTGAAGTGGAACAATAGATAGAATTTCTGAAGCGGTGGCCCCGCCCCCTCCTGTCCGCGGAAAATAATCCGTGAAAGCAGAAGAAGACGGATTAAAGGGCCCGAGGAGCTCGAGCCAACACACGCGCCGAAGCCACAAACACCCCAATCAGGCCTCGTGCCGACGGCGCTCGGCTTGATTGACGTCCCTGCGGTCCAGTCCGGAGCCGATCCCGCCCACTAAGCCGGGAAACCTCCGGGGCTTGGGGCGCGTACGCGCGCGCGTGGATTACACGCAGACACGGTGGTCGGTGCTTCTGCGCGTTTGTGACCTTCATCTCATTTCCGAGGCTCAAACAGCGACCAACATGCGCGAGCAGCCGTGGCCGATGGCCGCGGCTGGCCCCGCCCCCTCCCCGCGGCCATGGTTCCGCCTCGGAGTTCTGGTGAAGTTCTGAGGCGCTGAAGAACTTCTCCAGCCTCCGGGAAGCAGAGCTGGTGGGAGACCCGCGGAGGAACACGCAGGTGCGACACGACACGCGTGCGGAAGACAACAGTGCGGAAGAACAAGCAGAGTGCTCGTGACGTGACATTGTGAAACACGAGGCCGAGCAGAGGTCTTACCGGGACCGAACCCTTTTACACGCCGAGCGAGAGGAAGACAAAGCGGCTGCAGCGCGGCCGCCATTGCTCGCTCGGGTTGGGGGATGGGGCCGCGAGCGTCTGCAGCCACGACCCACATCCACGGCTGCTCCGATGACGCGCTCCGGCCCTCGAGGCCGCTTCTCATTGGCTCCTCGGGTCGGCGCTGGTGCCCCTCGAGGAGGGATTGGCTACTGAAGATGTCAGTCAGCCTGGAGCCGGGCGCGCCGGCGCGAGGCAAAGTGCGGAGCTGGCTGGTGGATTTGGATCGGCGCTGCTCCGCGGGGGTCGCGTTAGCGCCATGTTCTCCGTCACGGTGCACGAGAGCGAGGCTGTGCTGCGCGCGCTCACACGTGCTCACAAATATGACGATATGCCGCAGACTTTCTTTGATGTGTGATCGGTCCAAGCAGCTGATTGGTGTCGCGTGGCGGAGAGCCTGCTAGCAGCTGCACCAGGACGCGCCTCCGGGGACCCGGGGGGCTCCGAGGGCGGCCACTGGGGGGCTCCGAGGGCGGCCACTGGGGGGCAGGCCTCCACGGGCTCTCCTTTCCTGCTCCCTCGCGTCTCTCCTCTGACTCTCCTCCCTCCCTTCCCTCTCTCTGCCACCCGCCTGTCTCTCCCTCTCCTCCCTCATTCCTTCTCTCTGTCTGTCAAACATCTGGCGCTTCCATGGCTTCGGGAACAAGCTGGGGCAGGAGGTCCCGAGCTGCCCTCCGGCCTCGGAAGCAACTCGCCCATGTGAGCGCCGCGCTCCAAGAGAGGTTGTAGAGAGCGACACGAGTATGTGGATCACCTTTAGCCACCATGGTTGAAATCAGCTCATCAACACGTCCATCTAAGGTTAGCGATGTTCCTTTTGAATTAAAGGTCAGGGGTCAGAGGTCGCGGATCGATCCATGTTTGAGCTGAAGGTCACTGTTTCAACGGTCCGATACCACTGACCACATTAAACCTGCGCTCTGGTGTTCCTTCACACGCACGCACACACGCACACACACGCTCGCTGCGCTTCTCTCTTTTCCTGACGTTGACTCTTTTGGCGATCATCAACACGGCCACTAGAGGGCGCCAGGACGGCGGCTAGTACAGCCGGATTGTTGCTGTAAAAGCTGCTCCTTGGCCCTTGAATCAAGCAGGAACATCTTTAGCTTGAGGGCTCCTTTGAAACAGGCCGCTGGGCGAGCGGCTGAGCTTCTTGGAGCGCGTTTGTGCAGAAAAAACTGTCCGAAACAGCAGCTTTTGTTCTGGGAGCTCAGCCTAAAATGGCGGCCCGAGAAGCGCGAGAGGAGAGAAAACCTGGAGCGGATTCAGGGGGCTGGATTAAAGTCACCTTGTGCGCACACTCATGCACGCACGCAAGCACGCACACATGTTTTTCTATCGTTGTGAGGACTAACATTATTCTAATAATTTAAAAAAAAAAAAAAAAAAAGGACGAGGCATTTGCCACAAATTACACCGACCTGAAATGTATCAAAATAGAAAAGCTCCAAAGATTCCAAAGACACAACAAGGTTGTGCGGAAGCCGGTGGCACGGACGTTCTGGCTTCAGGATCGGGCCTGGGCCTGTGTGGAGGCAACAATCAGCCCCGGTAGCTTCTGTTAGCCTGCTTATCCAAGGCATTACCATGGCAACGCTCTGGAGTCAGCACACAGGCTCTTGTTGATCCACTGAGCATTTAACGACCAGACCCTGGTAGAAATGGGCGAGTCCGACCATCTACGTGGCCCAAGAACCAGCGCTCAGCTGGCGCCGGAGCAGGACGGGCGCCGTGTTACAGCTCACCGTCCGGCGTGAGATGAGAGGGCAGCAGGTCCGTCCCGCGGTCTTCATCAAACACCTCGTCTTCCTCCGAGACAGCGGCACTTGAACATCGGCCACACGGTCTGGAAACCCGAAAACACCTGGCCGGGGTCAACGTCCTCCGCGCTCAGAGGTCAACCAGCCGCGCCCACGTGGGGTTTGACCGTCCCTTCCGAACACCTGACACATATGTCACCCTAACCCAACAACACTGCAAAACACAAACGCCAGCACATCCTTTGGATTTTTAAATACATATTTTAAACAGCACCCCAGCCCAACTAAAGCCCCAAACCAGTTCTGACCCGGTTCTGGCCCGGTTTTGGACATGTGTGCAGCCGTAGCTCCACTGTGGAATGCTGAAGTCAATTATTACTAATATGGGGAAATTATCAAAGGATCGTGTTTTGCATATTAAACATTTTGTTTTTGAAAAACAGGACCGTTTCAAAGCTAAAGGTTCGTTCCAGAATAAAATGACAGACATTGAATTCTTGCACTAGTTTTTCAGTAAACTAAACTGCTAAAGCCTTCCTTCGTGCGGCTAAATGAGCGGAAAGTTAAGGAACCGGCGGCTCTGGCTGGTCACCCGGCTGAAGGTTGCAGACGTGAATAAAAGCGACATTCAAACGACGCGGCCATGTCGGCCATTAGTCGGTGTAGTTCCGCTGTTATCCTGATGGCGGCAGGGGGGCAGTAAAGGACAGGATTACAGAAACGGACAACAAAGCCACCGAAGAAGAAACGCAGTTAGCTAGCCGAGTTAGCTTCCGATGTGATGGCGGAACTGAACCGACAGCTTCAGGAATACCTGGCCCAGTCTAAGGGTGGCGGAGCGAAGACCATCTCCCAGTCCGGCTCCTGCACGACCCTGGAACTGGGCGACCCGGAGCCGGTTCCAGGCAGCTGGTTTGGACGATGGTCCAGCCCCTGGAGTGAGCGGGCGGGCAGCCCGCCGGGCCAGAGTTCCAGCAGCGTCTCCTGGCCGTGGTCAGCGGAACCGGACCCGTGTCTGCCGGGACTGAGCCGCCGCCAGCGCCTGGCGGCCTTTGCGGTGTGCGCGTCCTTCTCGGCGCTGTGCTTCGGGCTGTCGGCGCTCTACGCCCCGCTGCTGCTCCTCTACGCCCGCAAGTTTGCGCTGCTCTGGTCTCTCGGCTCCGCGTTCGCCATCGCCGCGGTGGCGGTCGTCCGCGGACCCAGCAGGCTCGCGGCCGGACTGCCTACCTCTCCCGGGGCCGTGGTGTATCTGTGCGCGCTTGGAGGGACCCTGTACGCGGCCCTGAGCCTCCACAGCACCGTGCTGACCGCGCTGGGGGCCGCCCTGCAGGTCGCGGTCATCGTGGCGTCTGTGGTGTCGCTGCTGCCCGGAGGCAGCGCGGGGATCCGCTTCATGGGCGGGATGGCGGCGTCCGCCCTCAAAAGGACCGTCACCGGCAAAACCATGCCCATCTGAGGCCCGGGCCCGGACCCGGACCCGGACCCGGACCCGGCTCCGGCTCCGGCTCCGGACCATTCCTCTGCAGCAGCTGCAGCCCACCTGGACCTGTGGCCGGATCCCCGCGGAGAGGCCGGCCAACCCTCGCCAGGAGTTTCAGCTAATAAAAGACTTTTACCGCCTGTTATGACGGCCCTGCTGACTGTAACACACGCGCACGCACGCACGCGCACGCACACACAGATACAGCTGAAGTGTGAATCTTTATTGTTCACCTCAGTGAAAAGAGAAAAACATAGAAATCTTTTACAAAAAGCAACACGCTGCAGACGAAGTTCACTGTGAAATCAAAGTCTCTCACATTAAAAGGAGCAGAGGCGTGCTGGGACCAGTCGCAAACCTCTGCACCGCTTCTGGTCCCGGGTCTGCTCAGACCCGCTGGAAGGAGGGCAGCGGACGGCTGGGACGGTCAGACTACCGCCCTCTGATGCCTCCTCTCGGTGGTCCCCTGGGGGCCGGGCCTCCTCTCCTGGGGCCCAGTCCAGGTCCCGGACCCCAGCCGCCTCGCCCAGAGCGCCCAGATGGACCGTAGCCGCCGTCGTCCCTCTGGGACAGGCGCCCTGCAGACAGAGGACGCTGCCTGAACCACAAGCAGACCGCCATACCGTCCAAAGGAGCTGGTTTCTATGGTAACCAGTCAGCAAGCGAACCTGAGACTCTGATGGCATGAAATCTGCCCCCCCCCCCCCCCCCCCACACACACACGCTGCTCCGGGGCAGCCTCTCTGCTGGCCCCACTGACGGCAGCAGCGTGTGGACGTCCCCCAGTGGGACACACCCTGGGGCCTGTCCTCACCTCCGTCAGCAGGGTCCATGTCTCGGTGGTCTCCGGTTCCGGGCCCATCCTGCCAGGGGCGTTTCCTGGGGGGCAGAGACGCCATGTCCATGCCTTGCATGGACGAGGGCCGCTCTCGCCCGGCGGGGGACGACCCGTCATGCATCTGCTGACTGTCCCGGTAAGCATCGTGACCTGTGGACGTCACGTCAGAGTCAGACTGGTCAAACTGGGGGGGGGTCCTGACCTGGCTCACCTCTAGGGGGGCCTCCCCCTCGATGGGGCCCGTGTCGTCCTCCGTTGTCCCAGCCTCGGGCCCTGTCCTCGTGGCCGTCGAAGCCCTCCTCCTGGCCCGCGTAGTCTTCAAAGTACCCCCGGGCTGGGGGCCGGCCGGGGCCCCCCCCTCTGAACCTGGAAGGCAGCAGGTGTGTGTGTGAGGCCTGCAGCAGACGCGCACACACACCTGCTGGCTCGCCACGTCTCACCTGTCGTCCCGGCGTCCTCTGAAGTCCGCAGCTCCGTATCTGTCCTCGGGAAGCCAGTTCCCCCCACCGGCCCCCACGCCTCGGTGCCCGCCTCCCCTGTGGCCCCCCAGCCCCCCTCCCTGGTAGCCCGGTCCGGGTCTCCAGCCCTCCTCTGACCTGCCGTGGAAGTCTTGCCCCCCCTCGTAGTCCTGGGGCCCGTGCTGGTTCTGCTGGCCCTCTCCCCAGTAGGGCCCTGAGCCCTGCTCCAGTCCTCCGGGACCCGGCCTGTCGGGGGGGCCCATGTGGTGATTGGATGGTGGCCCCCGATGGTCCCCTGTCCAGAGCAGAGTCAGTGGTGATGGCTAGGGCGCCGAGGACGACCTCTGACCCATCAGGTGTGTGGGCGTGGCGGTGGGCGTGGCCTTACCTTTGCTGCCGGGCCCCTGCTGCCCCAGGCTGTGCATGATCGGCCCCGAGTTCTGACCCTGGAGGGAGGAAGCCAGAGTCAGGAGGAATCTGGAGCAGGTCCAGTCTGGGGCCCTGAACCCACCTGGTGCTGCAGGTAGGGCGGGGCCTGCAGGCCCTCCGGGGGGCCCTGCACATTGCCCTGGGAGCCATGCATCCCTCCTGGGGGGCCCTGCATCCCATAGTTGTTTGGCATGTTGCCGTGGCTCCTGGACGAGGGCCCCATCATCCCGCCTTGAGCGTGCTGGATCATGCTCCCCGTGTGAGGAGGTCCCTGCGCATCTCTGGGACCCAGTCCCCGTGAAGGCAGGGGTCCCTGCATCCCTCTGGGGACCATGCCATGAGGTCCTTGTGGGCCCATGCTCCTGGGGGGGCCCGAATGTCTCTGCATACCTGGAAGTGCTTGCATGTCCGGAGGCCCCATCATGCCCCCCGAGTGAGGCCCCATCTGCCCAGGGGCCATGAAAGGAGGCTGCATGCTCCCGGGAGCCATGGGGGGGCCCATCTGCTGGGCCATGCTGAGAGGAAAGCCCTGCTGGCCTGGGGGGCCCCCAGGACCTCCAGCAGCGGAGAAGGAGGCCGGGGCCTGCCCCTGCGGGTGGCTCCCCTCCGAGCTCAGCTGGTTCATTCGATCCATCTTCATTTGCTGGAAAACAAGCAGGAGCAGGAGGTGAGCAGAGGCTCCTCAGGGCTGCTCCTCAGGGCTGCTCCTCCTCCACCTCCTCACCTCCAGGAGCATGGGGTTGGTGTACTGCAGAGCCGCCATCTCCTGCTCGATCTCCGCCTGCGTCTTCTTCTTCATGTCCACTTTCTGCTCCGCCTTCCTGTCTTTGGCCAGGTCTCCACCAGGAGGCATCATTGGTACCTTGTTCTCCGCCCAGGCCTACAGAAAAGGACCCAGAACCATTCTGCAGGTTCCTCCGGCTGAAGGAAAGGGAAGCAGGTGGCGGAGAGGTGCGCTACCTGCTGGAACTGTGCTGGGATGGGTTTAGCATACGGGACTTTCTTCTGTGGGACTTTCTTGGTTTCTTTTCCCATGACCTCGTCCACGCCCCAGTCCAGGCCTGGGATGGACATCTCCACCTCAGGAGGCACCTCTTTACCTGCAGACCAGCACAGGTCAGCCATGGCTGCAGCAGAGCGTCCCCAGAGGAGCCAGCGCACGTGACGCTGCTGCTCCGTCCTGCTCCAGCCGCTGGCTTCAAACATCTGCTGACTGTCTCCTCTTAGACCAGGACCAGGACCACAGAGCCTCACTTCTCCTGCTTGCTGAGATCCTCTGACTAGAAATGTTCCCGTGTGTGGGTGTGTGTGTGTGTGTGTGTGCGTGCGTGCGTGTGTGTGTGTGGGTGTGCGTGCGTGTGTGCGTGCGTGTGTGTGTGTGTGTGTGTGTGTGTGCGTGCGTGCGTGCGTGTGTGTGGGTGTGCGTGCGTGTGTGCGTGCGTGTGTGTGTGTGTGTGCGTGCGTGCGTGTGTGTGTGGTTGGGAGCGGCTGGGTGGGTGGAGGCGTTCCCCGGGCTGAGACTTACTGCTGTGCTCCTGCTCCATGGCTGCCTTCAGCTGCTCAGGGATGCCCATCCCAGGGATGGAGGCCACGCTGTTCAGGTCCACATCATCTGAAACACACACAGGTCAGCACGCCGAGGACACGCTGTCCACGCTGGTCCACGTGTCCTGCAGCTCACCGTACTCCAGCCCGTCTTCAGACATCCCAGGCAGTAAATTCAGGTTGTAGCGGTCCCTCATTTTATCACCTGGACGATTCCTCGTCCAGAATTTGCTGAAACAGCAGAGTGGTGGCGTCAGACGCTCGGGGAGAGGGACAGGCGGGACCCCGTCGGCTGACGGAGGTCCTGCCTGTGCCGAGCCTCACGTGTGGTGTCAGAGACTCCGACTCTCTCAGGTGTTCAGCTGCAGGAGGAACCAACCTCCCGGTGTGTGTGTGTGTGTGTGTGTGTGTGTGTGTGTGTGTGTGTGTGTGTGTGTGTGCGTGTGTGTGTGCGTGTGTGTGTGTGTGTGCGTGTGTGTGTGTGTGTTCCCACCCGGTACTCCACCCTCCCCCCACAGTCAAAAACATGCCAGGTTAACGGGAGACTCCAAACCAGGGGTCTCAAACTCAAATGACCCGGGGGCCACATGAGATCAAGTCTGAGTGAGGCTGGCCCTCAGAGAGTATCCCATAAATAGCAGATGCATGAAAGAGAGAGAGGTACTGTGGTCGTGGGGGGGTAAAGTGAAGTGCGCACACGTGGTCCTTCGGTGACGCCGTACGTGCACGTGTTCTCGTATTAACAGATCCACTTACACTCGTTGCTTCACAACTGCTGTAAATTGAGTTTTGGGACGTGAGCTGCGTTAATGATCGGGGGAGGGATTGTGGTACATCTATCGCGGGCCGCACTGACATTATTCTTTGAAATTAAGTGGAGGGCCGCAAAAAATCTTTCCGTGGGCCGCGAGTTTGAGACCCCCGCTCTAAATGGTCCCTGGTGTGTGAATGTGGGAGTGGAGGGTGTGTGTGCCCTGCCACAGACTGGCCCTCTGTCCAGGGCGGGTCCCTGCCTTCCGCCCTCAGGTAGCTGGAGACGGGCCCTAGCGGGGCCCCGCCCACCACAGGGTAGGAAGCAGGTAGGAGAGGAAGGAAAGAATGAATGTGACCGACCTGGTGTGGTCGTTGGAGCCCGGAACACAGGATGTGACCCAGTGGGTGCCAGGCTAAGCTCCAGATCATCCCTTCATGAGCCATTTCCATCCCTCCAACCTCCTTCTCCACCCTGAAGAACACAGCCGTGAGCCCTGGGACCAGGGGAGCACATCCACCCAGCCAGCCTCAGCTCTTACCCGGTGTGCCAGAAGAGCAGAGACCCGTCAGAACCTCCGCTAGCAAACAGACCTTCGTGGACGGGGTGCCAGGCCACCGCTGTGGACAGAAGAACCGGTGTTCAGGCAGCAGGAGCAGAAGCTGCAGGACAGGAGCTCCTGCTGCTCCCTCACCTGTCGCCTCCTTCTTGTGTCCTCTGAAGACCTGCAGCTCCTCCTTCAGGTTCCGGATGTCAAACAGTTTGCAGAGGTGGTCCCGCGAGGCCGTCAGCAGCCAGTTTCCGTTCAGGTTCCACTTCACCTCCATCACCGTGTTCTTGTGGGCGTGTCTGAGCGAGAAGAGCAGAGAGAGCGGATCAGAACCCAGGTCCAGCTCCCGGAGACACACTTCCAGACCAGAACCTCCAAAAACACCACTTCAGAAACCACTTTAGAGCAACCAGACCCATTCAGGCCTGTGCGGGTTCAGGGTTCTGGAGAACCTTCTGGAGGACTCACAGCGTTGCCAGACTCTGTCCAGTCTTGGGGTCCCAGAACTTGATGGGCTGCTGGCTGTCCTTGCTGCCCGAGACCACCAGACCTTTGGTGGGGTGCCAGTCCACACACTTGACATCAGCACCGTGCCCTGCACGCACGCACGCACGCACGCACGCACGCACGCACGCGCGCACACACACACACACACACACACACACACACACACACACACACACACACACACACACACACGTGTTAAAGCCACCTGCTTTGATTCTAATGTTTCTGTTTTTAATCAAAACAGCACAAAGACGTTATCAGTAATCACCGATCACTGATTACAGATCACCGATTACAGATCACTGATTACAGATCACCGATTACAGATCACTGATTACAGATCACCGATCACTGCTTACTGGTCACTGATCACCGATTACTGATTACAGATCACCGATCACTGATTACCGATTACTGATTACAGATCACCGATCACTGATCACCGATTACTGATTACAGATCACTGATCACTGATTACTGATCACCGATCACTGATTACAGATCACTGATCACTGATTACTGATCACCGATCACAGATCGCCGATCACCGATCACAGATCGCCGATCACCGATCACTGATTACCTCGCAGGATTCTTTCCTCGTGGCAGCGGAGGAAGTCCCAGATTCTCACGGTCCCATCATCTGAGCAGGTGGCAAACTTGTTGTCTGTTGGAGAGAAGCTACAGGAGACAGAAGAAATGTGTGAACCACCAACAATAAATTAGCCGGAAACAAGAAAGCCAAGAACAGCCGTCGCGTCCTGATGCACCACCACTTAGACCGAGACCCTTTTTCCATGACTGGAGGTTTGCTTGAAAGAGAAAAACACGTTTTACCTCGAGTTATTGTGAAATATCGCAACATAGACAGAGCGTAAAAGAAAATGATGATATTCAGTTTAGAGCCAATCATTAGTATCTGGGACCTTAAATTCCAAAGACTGTTGACCTCCAGGTTAGAGCGGAAGTTCACGTGAGTCGCCTCAACTACTGAGGAGGGAACGGGACGAATGTCTCCACCTGCTGGACAGCCACGAGAAGGCCCTGAGTTGAACCTGAAAACCCCCAGAACTAATCAGTTCAATCAACGTTCCAGAAAGGTCCAGATGGATCCTTCTGTCCAGATCACGTGTCCAGCAGAGGTGACGTCCCACAGAACAGCTTCTTCTTGCTCCTCCCACCCAGCTTCACTCTTTACTCACGCATGAAGCTCGTCAGGGATGTAATTAACATGTTTTTGAGTGGTTAAGAAGGTGGAACTGGGCCAGAAGCATGCTGTGGGCCCAAGAGGCGGGACCAGGAGAACAACAAAAACAGAAAAGTCCAACTTTCTGACTCTGACGACAACCGACAAGCTCCTGATCGCAGACACAGACCAACAAGGATCAGGAAAGACCCGCTGTTCCTCCACCCGAAGGTCATTTGGTCTCACCCGGCTGGGTCACATGACAAGCCCATCAGCGGAGCAATAGCCTCAACTATTTCAGACTGAGTGATCTGAGGAAGCACAGCTGCAGAAAGTCCACTTCAGCTGTCCTGGATCTGCGTCCAAGCACAAGCTTCCGGTTCCGCCAACACGCTAAACACGCCGCTGTCGTCTGAGGAAAGCGCCACCGCCGTGGCAGCATCAGATACGTCCCTCACAACAAGCCCTAATCTGAAAAGTGGGCCAGTTTGAGCCAGAGGGCTCAAACTTTGGTGCCAACTGTGGAGATGCCGAGTCAGCGTTCAGGTCCGAGTCTCGGGTCAGACAGGTTGGGGGCGAGTCTCAGCTGGGTCAGGGCGCCGCTGCCAACGGCCTAATGTTGGAGCTATGGGATCAAACTGGGTTCTGGGTCAATAACGGACCACAAGGATCTCCTGAGGGGACCAGAGATCATCCAAAGCCTCCTGCTCCATAAACATGGTGCCCTAACAGAGCATCCAGGTGCATCTTGGGAACCGTAGTGCTTATGACCGTTTTAGGATTTTACTGTAAACATGTAGAACTCAGACTTTTATCTGCTTGTCTTTATTATATATTATTGTACTTGTTTATCTTTATTGGTTCCTCCTTAAACGTCATTGTTCAGAGTAAAAAGATGGGCCTTTATTGGTTTATTCTAACAGTCTCCACCCACAGCATCAGGCCAGGCTGGGCCACAGCACTTCAGAACCAAGGAGATGACTTTATTTACAGTAAACAGCTGAGAAGCCAGAAGGAAGAACATTAACAACAGATCACTGCAGTGTTGCAACAGCACACACTTACATCTGTCATTAACCAACCACAACAGGAGGCACAGGGCCGAGCAGCGCCCCCAGCAGGCTGACAGGGTGCAGCACAGTCTGGGCTTAACTACAGATAGTGGTAGATAAGGTAGAAACCTGGCTTCTCTAATGGCCTCCTTGTGAGCCTGGAACATCTTGACGTTGTTCATGTTGGACTGCCAGTACTTGACGTAGCCACCGTGATCTGCCGTCAGCATCCACATGTCATTATGAGACCAGGTCATGGCACGGACGGGGCTGTCATGGGCCTGCGGAGGACAGAAGACGCAAGACATGGTCACCGAGTCCCACAGCCTCTGTCCCAGCGGAAGTCCACTGGTGAGGCGAAGTCTGCCTGGACTCCATGACAGCGTCTGGATAAACGCTGATCATCTGATGCCACCTCTGCATGTGTCAGAGCTGTGACAGACAGGTGTGTGTTTACCTGTAAGATGGTCTCAAAGTTGAAGGTCAGCCCATTCCACAGAGTGAACTCTCCACTGGAGGCTCCGGTAACCAGGCGGCGGCCCTCAGGAGTCCACTGGAGGAGACAGGAGGACAGCTCAGAGAGAGATCCTCAGAGAGAGGGGGGGGGGGGGGGGGTTCCCCACAGCCCAGACTCTTACCCTGATCACAAACACGGGACACTTGACTTTGTTGGTGGAGGTTCGGACAAACTTGGTGGTGACAGCGTTCATGGGGTTGTTCAGCATCCCCAGAGGAGGAACCAGCTGAAAGCAGCACAGAGGACCTTCAGGATTGCAGCACAAGCAGCTCAAGCAGCTCACGGGCTCAGACAGGTGACTGAAGCTAAGCTAGCAGCTCCCCCACACTCACATCATTGTAACATGCTGCGTCAGGCTGGATGGCTCTGAAGTCCCGGTGATCTCGCTGCCACAAACGGTTCTGCGGACGCACAGAAACAAGCACTTTGGTTCTGCGTGACTGCTGCCAGTGGAGGACAGCTGACGGCGAGCGCTACCCGCTGTGGTTACCCCTAAATGCTTGATGACTGAAGGGTTGTAGTCGATGGTTTTGCGGTTGACGGCCTTCCTCATGCGTTTGCCGTCGAAGGTGAGCTGCTGCATGGCCTGCTGCTGGGCGAAGTCCGGCCTCTTGTAGAAGACCTGCCGCGGTGCCTGGTGCTGGAAGCGCGGCATGTGGAAGAAGCGCTGCGGGGAGCCAATGTCTGTCGCCATTTTGCTACCTCTGTACCTGCAGGAGGGGATCACTGAGGTTTATAGGCGTGCACGTGTGTATGCACGTGTATTGGTCAATGGAGAAAAATGCAGCAAACACTCAAGACAACAAAGGTGTGCTGATGACAGCAACCTCAGTGTCTCCTGAGGATGAACCCAGAGTGAAGAGCAGGAACCTTCAAGGAGGGAACCTGAACAAGCTCGTCAGATAAACGCGACTGAGCCGATTGTGGGTCAACACCAGTTAAGTAGGACTGGCAGGACTTTAGATGCTGTGGGTGAACTGGACTTGGGTTCCTCTGAGGTTCTTCACAAATCAAAGAACAGTGTGACAATTATGCTTTTGTTGTTGACCTTTACACATCAAAGACAAACGGCCACACAAGGATAACCTACGCGTCATTACTCAAAACATGACGCACAACAAAATGAAAGGAGCCAAATATTGATTTAATTACTGGGAGTATTTTTTCACAGTGTAACGAAGACATATTTTGGACGTAAACACCAGAGGAGGATCCGCTGAGCTCTTCCCCATATCGGAGCTCAGACTTCCATCAGTATTGTTTGAAAATAGAAACAATAATAATCCTAATCTAGCTAATTAATGACTCTTCATGTTAACATGTTTTCTTACCAAAGTGCACTTTCAACACGAGAAATATTTCTGTGTTGCTGATGGTAAAAACCTTCTGACTGCAGGAAAATGGGAACCAAAGGAAACATACTTGTTACCATGACTACCCATGATCATTTATGGGCACGTGACGAAATGAAAGAAGACTGATTTTCACTGCAGTTATTTCAGACTCCGAATCTTTTAAAAGGTTGTAAACGGTGGATAAACGAGTGAGAAGAGAGAAGGTGGGTAGTAAAACAGCGATACTCCGGAGAGGAAACAGTAGATTTAGAAGCTTCTCTCTTCAGTGTCAGAATGTTCTTGAGAAAAGGGGGTTCAGTAAAGGGGATTTATTTTTAAACGTTTATATCTCGAACAATAACCATCCTCTCGGCTGGGGCATTCGACCACAATTAAACAACTGCGCGTCACTGAAAAGGGGATTTAAAGACCAAGTTTGTGTCGAGAGCTTATTTCAACAGAAACACGCTCGCTGGAGCATCACAGCTACATTAGCCGGAGATCCGCGTTTTTCCATCATTTCCGACGTGAGTCCCCGTAAATGTTCCCAGCACATCGAGGAACTACTGCGCTCAGACATGTCCTGATCATTTTCAGACAACCTCGACGCTAAACAGTGAGGTTTAATGAAAAGTTAGTGCGGTTAGCACCGTTAGCATGATCGCCTAACATTGCTAACAAGCTAGCTGTTTACTAGCAGCACAGCCTGCAAAGAAGGCAGTTTTCACCACCCTGTATATTAAACTATTAAAAGACACCCAAGCATCAAGTTGACCGTGTCAGTGTTTCTTCTCAGAGGCATTTTGTTACGTTCTGGTGCTCAGAAATAAACTGCGACGGCCCGGTGCAGCGACAACAAGCTGTCCCCGCTAAGTGAAACTCACCGACAGTTTCCGCTGCTGAGCTAGCTGGCTAGCTCTCATCAACAGAGCAGATTCTTCTGTTAGGCTTTTCTCGGCGAAACATAAGTCTCTGAATCTTTATTTAAAGTAACGTAGGAAGATTTTTGTCACATCAACCACCCAGGAACCGTATCATGGCGAGTCTTCTCGGCTCGTCCGTGCCGAAGAGCATTCTGGGTAATCGGTTCAATGGGCGGGAGAACGTCTCGCGCTTCTGAAAGATGGGAAATGTAGTTTTGCGCTCTCTCGCCCTCTCAGTCTCTCTCTCCCCTCTTTCACTCTTACGCACGCACTCGCGCGGGTTATAGTTATTTAAAGTTTTTCGTTGCACCGTGGCAGGATATTGGTTTTAATCATTCCTTTTATTCACAACTTAATGGTGAAAAAGCGAATTCCCCAGAGCGAAAAACAGGACGAATACCTTGTGTGACGTCATCGCAGGCCCCTCCAATCAGAGGGGTACCTGTTCCAACGGCGGCACGCGCCGGACTGGACCCGGTAAACGGACTCCTCGTCGTCCGTCAAGATCAGCAAAATTCACCGAAACTGCGGTTAATCCTGAAGAATTCCGTTCATACGACCGGTAACGCAGCCGGCACGGTAACAGACGTCTTTACGGCCACAGATGCCACTCTTTCAAACTTCCTGGTGGGGGTTTATCGGTTAACGGTTAGCCTGGCTAAAGCTGCGTCAGTTTAACTAGCCAAGATGCAGTTAGATTGTTCGTAAACGGAGGTTAAAGGGCTTCTTCTTTCTGCAGCAGAAGTCTGAGACAGATAGCCGAGGCTAACTTTCAAAGAACTGGTGTGTTTGTAGCATTTTAATATCCTGGTGGAGTTGATCTGATGACGAGTTTAACCCCTCTCTTCTCTCTCTCTCTCTCTCTCTCTCTCTCTCTCTTTTTTCTTTCTATGTCTCTCGAATGTGTGTGTGTGTGTGTGTGTGTTTAAGCAGCAGTAATGGGCAGAAGAAGCCGCAGGTCCTAGTAAGAGCAGAGGCAGCGTGTTAAAACACACGTCAACACTAAAAACGTTTATTTTGGAGTGATTTCACTGTTTCAGCAGATGTATAGAAAAATCGGGTCAGTGTCACACAGCAGATGATGGCTTATTGGATTTGTTGTTGTTACAGCCTTTTGAGACATGAACGTTGTGATGGAAGCACATCCAGCTGGACTCAGAAGCCGAAATGGACCAAATCCAAGGTACCAGTGCAGAGAGAGGCTGCTTACTGGTGCTGGCGTGGCTGCACCAGCAGCCACCTGTAAGCGTGTGTGTGTGTGTGTGTGTGTGTGTGTGTCAGACCCAGCACAGATGGCAGCAGGACCCCAGTGAGGACCTGGTCAAAGGTCCCTGGACGGCAGCGGAGGACCAGAAGGTACAGCTACACCCAAACACTCAGAAGACTGTAAGATAGAAGCAGAAAGGGAGAGAAGACGTTGACAAACCACCTCCTCTTCAGAACCATCAGATCTGCCTTCCTCAGAAAGAGGAGAGGAATGCCAAACTTCAGGGGGTTTTCTCGTTTTACTGAAACTCTTGCCACAAGCTCCACCTGGGCTTCAGCCTCTTCAGACCTGACAGACATGTCGTTGAGAATGTGGAGGTGGTACCAGGATGGAACCAAAGCAGCCTGCTCCCTCTGCAGGTCATCGATCTGGTGGAGAAGTTTGGCACCAAGCGCTGGTCGCTCATCGCCAAACACCTGCACAGCCGCAACGGGAAGCAGATCCGTGAGCGGTGGCACAACCACCTGAACCCCACCGTGAAGAAGAGCAGCTGGACAGCTGAGGAAGACCTCATCATCTGTCAGGCCCAGAGGATGCTGGGAAACCGCTGGGCCGACATCTCCAAACTCCTGCCGGGGAGGTCTGGCTGCTTCCGTGGAACTGACTGGATCTGTGTGTGACCGACTGTTTCTGCCCCCAGGACTGATAACGCCATCAAGAACCACTGGAATTCCACCCTAAAGAGGAAAGTGCATGAGAAGGGATACCTACAGGCGTTCTGCCACGACAGCCGGCCCCCCTCCTGCAGCTCCTCCTCCTGCAGCTCCTCCTCCTCCTCCGCAATCCTGGGATACCGGCACTGTGCCCCCCCTCACATGCCCAGTGTCCCCCCTCAGGTGCTTGCCTGATCCTCCATTGGTCCCTTGGCTGCCCACATCACCGTGTGGACATGTTCATGTCCTTACAGGACACCAACGTTCCCAGATACACCTGTAACCCCTGCAGTGGCCACGCCCACCAGCTGTGCCCCATCTGCATCCCTGCTTCTTGTCCAGGTTCCAGCCGGGTCCAGAGTCTGTACAGCCTGAAGGGGCCTGTGAGGGTGAGATGTGTGTGTGTGTGTGTGTGTGTGTGTGTGTGTGTCCCAAACCAGAACAGCCTCCCAGTTTGGCTGTTTTTAAACAATTAATGTAACTAATTCTTTGGACAATGCAAAAGTTATGCTAGCAGCCCTGGTCCAGGTTAGCGGAGGTTAGCTCAGCAGCCCTGGTCCAGGTTAGCGGAGGTTAGCTCAGCAGCCCTGGTCCAGGTTAGCGGAGGTTAGCTCAGCGGCCCTGGTCCAGGTTAGCGGAGGTTAGCTCGGCGGCCCTGGTCCAGGTTAGCGGAGGTTAGCTCGGCAGCCCTGGTCCAGGTTAGCGGAGGTTAGCTCGGCAGCCCTGGTCCAGGTTAGCGGAGGTTAGCTCGGCAGCCCTGGTCCAGGTTAGCGGAGGTTAGCTCGGCAGCCCTGGTCCAGGTTAGCGGAGGTTAGCTCAGCGGCCCTGGTCCAGGTTAGCGGAGGTTAGCTCGGCAGCCCTGGTCCAGGTTAGCGGAGGTTAGCTCGGCAGCCCTGGTCCAGGTTAGCGGAGGTTAGCTCGGCAGCCCTGGTCCAGGTTAGCGGAGGTTAGCTCGGCAGCCCTGGTTAGCTAGTCGTGCCTGAGCCTCTTCTGGTCCTTCTGCTCTGTGTCCGTGTCAGAATGAGTCCTGGAGCCACAGCCCAGGTCATGTGACCAGCCCCTTTGTGGACGACCCCCTGCCGGTTCTGGACCTGTGTAGGAGCGTTGAGGTTAGACCACCGCCGTGTGCGCTCAGCTTGTCCTGTTTGAAAGGGGCGTGGCCTGAGTGTCTGCTGTGACTGAAGGAACCGCTCCTGGGGCCCGATGACGGGGCCTCCTGCTTGGACTTCAGCTGGCCCTGGAGCAGGAGCACAGAGGGGCCCCTGAGCTGCTCCCCCTCTGAGGTTGGGGCGTCAGTCATCCGCTGCAGCGCCGTCTGACCGTCTGCCCGTCTGCCCGTCTGACTCCGATCTGTCCGTCTTCTGCAGTTCTTCAACATGCATCATGTCAGCAGTCAGAATCCGGCTCAGAACGTCTCCTCGCTCAGAGAGTCCCCGCAGGACAGCAGACGGTATGTGGGCGGGGCCACGGGTCACATGACAGCACACACCTGCTAGAAGCACAGGCGGTCTGTCTGAAGCCCCTAGTGGCCGGCAGCAGTACAAGGATGGAAAGCTTCTGTCCTGTACTGGTTGGTCCTACTGGTGTGGACCTGAGTGCCGGGCCGGGCCGGGCCGGGCCAGTTGTGGAGACGTGACTGTCGTGTGTTTCCTTCAGGACGTCTGCGGAGGGGAAAGAGTTCCTCCTGACGGCTCCTCTGACCCCTACAGCCCTGATGGTCGACAGCCCGGAGCAGGTGAAACACACTGCTGCCTAGCAACAGGAGCTGCCAGCTGACCCCGGCCCGTGTGTGTGTGTGTGTGTGTGTGTGTGTGTGTCTCAGACTTCCTGGAGTAACCTGCTGAACCTCTGGGAGGACGGCAGCCCTGGTCTGCAGGAGTCCAGCAGCAGATCTCAGGTCAGTGGCGTCTCTGCGGTGGAGGACCATCCGACACGCCTGGAGCAGCTGCATGGTCACCATGGTGACCAAGCTAGCGGCTGTGCACAGGTGACGGGTCCGGGCCAGCGGAACCTCAGACAGCCCGGCTGCCGGGAGTCTGAGCCCAGGCCCCAGAACCCCGGGGAGTCTCTGCGGGACCAGGCCGGGCGTCCCTGCAGCACGGCGCTGCTCCGCCCTGCTGGGTTCCTGCGTCAGGTGGGTCCAGCCCCGCCTCTGCAGCCGGGTCCGAATGCCGTCCTCAGCCTGCCTGTGGGACTCCAGCAGATGGCGCTGATGGTGGGGCGGACGGACGATCAGCTGAGCATGACGGAGCAGGCCCGCTGCTACATGGAGCCCTGATGGGCGGGGCCCGGTGGGCGGAGCCGGCGACTCGGATCTGAGTTCGGTCCCGTGATGGACGAAGCCCGGCCAGTCGGAGGATGAAGAGGTCGGATGAAGAGGTCGGATGTTGGTGCAATCTTTGAAATGGGACAGAAATCAGTAAGACCTGATGGTGTGACCTGACCTTCTGAAAGTCGCGTTGACCCGGTAGTCACCATGGTAACAGGCAAGCGCCCCGCCCGGATGGATTCCTAATTGTTGCTGGCTGCCGTCCACCGCTGATTTGACCTGAATGAAGGTGTGTGTCCCGGGTTTCTTCTCGGGGGAATCGCCACCTTTCTTGTTTTGCTTTGATTCTGGAAGAGTGTGTGATGTGTGTGTGGACCCTGTTGATCTGCTGGATGTTGGAGGGTTTTAAGCGTGAGGAGCTGCGCTCTCCGCCGGCGCCAGCGCTGGCGGTTTATTCATTGATTGAGCAGCTTCCCTCCAACCCTTCTCGTCCCGTTTGAGAGCGCGTTCCTCCGATGGCTCCGATCTGAGCAACATGTGACCAAACAGCCGTTTTTATCTGAGCGCAGCGCTGCGGATGCTTTGGTTGCTCTTTTATTATTTAGCGTGAAGAACATCTAAATCGGCCCCTGTAAAGTCAGTAATGTTGTTCTACCTGAACTCACACACACACACACCGGTGTGTGTCGCTGTATTGTACTTGTCACCCTGAGAACCTTTATTTACAGATGTGCAATAAAGATGGAACAAACCTTGATTTTCAGACTCTTTTCCATGTGAGCCGAGGCTTTCTTGTGGACCAGTGGGGGGTGGCTCCTCACTGGTTCTGGGACCAGTTCAAAGGCTCTCGGAACCAGTGCTGGACTGACCCCTGACCCAGGGAGCTGGACCCTCGTTAACCAGACCGTCAGTTTCCTCCTGAACTTGGACGGGGGTTAGTGGCTCCCAGGGGGTCCACTTGACTTTTCTGTCTCTGAGGACAGATCTTCATCACTGACCTTGAGGGTCTGGGAGGGAGGGGGGACGGCTCGTCCTCCGAGACCTGTGGAAGGAGACCGGGGCACAGAGAAGATCTTTGTCCTCCTGGAGTCCCCCTCTGGCTGCGGATCAGCGTCGGTGTCCTGAGACCGCTGCAGCAGGAGAAGGTGGAGGTGAAGACCAGGAGAGAGGAGGAAGAGGAGCTGCTTCATCAGCTCATCAACAACCTCAAAGCTTTTCTTCAAGGTTCAAATTAAAGATGGAAAAAGTAAAATGTTCCAAAGAAGCAGCCAGGTCATGTGACCAGGAGGCGGAGCTGAAAAAAGGGTAATAGTGAAAATTTGTTTGATCACTAAGTGGAGGAGTTTATTCCACAACCGGCCACTAGAGGACCGTCCACGTGCTCTGGCACCTGGATCGTTGGTGTCACGTGACTTTCGGTGCAGTTACCTCGTGCAGCCACAGGGGGCATCAGTTGTCCTCACAGGTGACTCGGGCCAGCGAGATGGGCCCCCAGCACCAGCTACCAATCACAATCACAGGTGGCTCTCCTGAGCAGAGTGGGCGTGGCTTTAGACAAACCGCCACCCTGCAGGACAGTGAGCCAATCAACAGCTTGTTCTCCCACCGCCACCATGTTGCTATGCCGACCGCTGCTGCCACTGGGACCGGACCTCAGACAGCCCATCAGACCCAGCGGGACCAACAGGCAGCAGGGAGGTCCCGTCCTCCTGAAACACCACCTGGACCGGGTCTCCCGGGGCCAGGTCCAGCTCCTCGGGCCAGCGAGATGGTCCCCGGTGCCCAGCACCAGCTACCACTCACAATCCACCGTCAGTCCCAGCTCTGGTCCTGCTAAACCAGCAGGACCAGAGATGACCTTCTCAGCTCCTCCGTGTCTCCTCCCGGTCCTGGGTCTGGTCCTGGGTCTCATGGGGATGGGGTCTTCGATGACCTGTGCTGACCCACCAGACGGAGGTGAAGACCTCAAAGTGGTAGTAGAAGTGCTGCATCCTGCTGGACTCCCGACACACACACAGGTGACGCCTGGCTGGCGAGGGTCAGGTTCTCCTGAAGGTTGCAGCGAGAGCCTGACGATGATCCAGACCTGGTTCCATCCGCTGGTGGAACCGTGGACCAGCCAAGGTTCTGCTGGAAACCTTTCGGATCTGAGCTCCTGGTGGCTGAACCTGATGAGGAGGATGAAGGTCGCAAGTGCTGCCCTCTTGTGGGACAGGAACACACTTTTGGGTTTGATGTGCGTCCACGTGACAGCGCACGAGGCTCCACCCATCCAAGCACACCGGCAAACTAGAGTCCGCTTTATTTCAAGGAACAGTTCATTTGGGAGATCCGGAAGATCAGTTCTCACCAGACCCAAGAACCTCTAAAAGACGTGATGGTGAGTGTGTGTGTGTGTGTGTGTGTGTGTGTGAGTGAGTGAGTGTGTGTGTGAGTGAGTGAGTGTGTGAGTGAGTGTGTGAGTGAGTGGGTGTGTGAGTGAGTGTGTGAGTGAGTGAGTGAGTGGGTGTGTGTGAGTGTGTGTGTGTGTGAGTGAGTGAGTGAGTGGGTGAGTGAGTGTGTGAGTGAGTGGGTGTGTGAGTGAGTGAGTGAGTGGGTGTGTGTGTGAGTGAGTGAGTGGGTGTGTGTGTGAGTGTGTGTGAGTGTGTGTGTGTGTGTGAGTTCAGTAGATCTTCATGGAGGCCTCAAACAGCCGGCTCAGATCTTCTTGGCTGTGGGCTCTGGGAGACAGTTTGGTCACTCGCTCCTGTGGGGGGGCAGAAAGAGATTCAGGCGCCTGTTGCTGTTGCTGTTGTTGTTGTTGTTGCTGTTGTTGTTGCTGTTGTTGTTGCTGTTGTTGCTGTTGTTGTTGCTGTTGTTGTCGTTGTTGTTGTTGTTGCTGTTGTTGTTGTCGTTGTTGCTGTTGTTGTGGTTGTTGTTGTTGTTGTTGTTGTTGTTGTTTAGCTCGTTAGCAGCTATAAATAACCCTGAACCCTGAATTCACCCTGAACCCCGTGACCCCGCCCCCCCATTCTAAGCCTGAAAGCACCGTCCTGGGTCTCGCACACGCTGGTGACGGTTTGTCCTGAGTGTCCCTGAACGCACCTGTGGGACGGTCCCCTTCACCAGGGCCGGGATGTCGTCTGGTCCGTAGCCCAGCGCTCCGAGCCCGTCCTCCACCTGAAGGTCAAAGAGGAAGCCACGAAGGGTGTCCGCCAGGACCGGGCCCGCGTCCTCCCGCTTCACCTGGCGGACATCCGCACCTGAAGGCAACACGCCGGTTTGGACGAAGACACGCGTGAAGCAGCTGGACGGAGGTGCTGGGGTGTGTGAACGCTGCCCCAACGCTGCCCCCAGTGGACGTACCGAGGATCTCAGCCGCCTCCAGGTGGCGCTCTGGACACATGGGGGCGGTGAAGGTGAAGACCGCAGGAGCCGTGAGGACCACGGACAGACCATGGGGCTGAGGACAGACGGACAGAGGAGCAGCAGAGGGATGAGGACTCCTGATGCTGCCACACACACACACACACACACACTCCCAGCAGTCCCACCACTCACCACCAGGGGGTGCTCCACAGCGTAGCCCCGGGCCCGGTGAGTCTTCACGTTGCCGGCGATGGGATAGGACATTCCGTGGCTAGCGAGACAAAAGGCCAGCGGTTGGCTTTGATCTTCAGGCTGGAGCAGCAGCCGGCTTCCTACCACAGGTGAACTCCAGCGTTTCCGAAGCCGATGCCGGCGAACACGCTGGCCAGGTGCATGCCGGACCGCGCCTCCAGGTCCTCGGGGTCGCGCACGGCCCTGCAAGGAGGGTGTGTCAGCGGAGCGTCTCGCTTCAGACCCGCTGCCGCCGTCTCGGACCCGGTCACCGTTTCATGTACTTGGCCACCGCCCTGAGGGCGTGGCGCGCCCACACGTCGCTGATGGGGTTGCTGCCCTGGTAGGCGGGGCGGCTGAGGGGGTCGGGGGGGCAGGGGCTCCTCTGGTCGTAGGGGAGGGCGGTGTACGACTCCAGGGCGTGGCTGAAACGGAGCAGCGGCCAAGTTGGCGTAGCCGAGCAGGACTTTTATTCTGAAAGGCGCCGACAGGACACCGACCAGAGGACGTCGAAGCCGCTGTTGGCGGCGACGCTGCGCGGCATGCTGAGCGTGTGCAGAGGGTCCACGACGCCCAGGGTGGGTCGGAGGGCTCTGCTGGCGATTCCTGCCGGCCAATCACAACCCAGACTCAGCGTCGCTCCAGGCTCCGCCCACTCGGCTCACCTTTACCTGTTTTGGCTTTCAGAGGCTCGAAGTCAAAGATGGCGACTCCGGTGGTCTCGCTGCCGGTTCCCGCCGTGGTGGGAACTGGAGGTCAGAAAGAAATCTGAGCCAAGGGTCCTCGTTCCTCACCTCACACAGGTGTGTGTGTGTGTGTGTGTGTGCGCGCGCGTCTGGCTGGCGTGGCTCCGCCTCCTCCCTGTCCCAACGCCGCTCACCTGCGATTAGGGGCTTCAGCGCTCCGGTGATTGGCTTGCCTTTTCCGACGGGAGCGTTGACAAAGTCCAGGAAGTCGGCGTCAGGGTGGCTCGAGTACAGATTGGCTGCTTTACAGGTGTCAATCACAGAGCCTCCGCCCACCGCCACGAAGGCGTCAAAGGAGTCGCCTTTAGCAAAGGCGATGGCGTCTTTGAAGCTAGCAGACAGAAATAAGAGCGTCAAGGTTGACCGCGCCACCCAATGAGCCAATGAAGCCCGCGAGACCGAGTCACGTGGGCAGCCAACAGCCAATCAGAGGCCAGGATTTCCTGGCCACAGGGCCGGCGTGGCACCTGGCGTCGGTGGGCTCCACCCGAACGCCGTCGTAGACTTTGTACTTGACTCTGTTCTGGTCCAGAGACTGGAGGACGGCCGTCACCGGGGGCAGCAGGGCCAGGGTCCGGTCGGTCATCAGGCAGACCTTCTGGGCCCGCAGGTTCCGCAGGTCCTGCAGGAGAACCAGCAGAGTTCTGACAGGAACCCGGCAGGAACCCACAGCAGCTCCGCCCCTTACCATGCCGATCTCTCTGCTGACCCCTCCTCCATATCTGATGTTGGAGCTCGCCATCTGGGCCCCGCGCACACACACACACACACACACACACACACGCACACACACACCTTTTTACGGTGCAGGTCCTCGAGCAGGTGTGTGAAGCGACCTACCTCAAAGGCGTAATCGGTTTTTCTGACGGTGCAGGTCGACGCTCCAGCACCTGTGACACCACCCAGGGGTTAGTGTGTGTGTGTGTGTGTGTGTGTGTGTGTGTGCGTGTGTGTGTGTGTGTGTGTACCCTGCTGGAAGGTGTTGGAGTGTGCGGGACATCTGCATCTGTTAACGCAAACACACATCAGCTCAAGTTCTGACGTCACAAACAGTCAACAGAATCAGCAGGAACCTTCCCCCGGAACCATCTAGGAACCACCCGAGCTGTCTACAGCCTCCCGAGCGCGTGTTCGTGTCAGCTTGGTTCTTACGCCGCGTGCTGCACCTGTCGCAACAGGTGAACGACGCGCTCGCGACCCGCCATGTTTGTCAGCTGTCTGTTGAGCAGGAACTTCCGGGGCGTGACGTCACGTCCGCTACTCCGCTTTTCCAAATAAGCTTTAAAAATATTTACCAGCCTGATGAGACAATTAACACGCGCAGTTTTAATCTGATCTAACAAACGGGAACTTCACCTGTCGAAGAACCTTTACCCGCTGGAGCAAATGTTGGCTTTTTATTTCAGAAAAGTGGAGGAACCTAAAAACCCCGAACCCAAAGAACACAACATCCGTTTCCACGTTCACAAGCCACTGATAAAAGGGTTCGGGTTCGGGTTCGGGTTCGGGTTCGGGTTCGGGTACACCAGAAATCATGCGTGGAATCCACCTTTTCAATCGTCGGATCACAGACGCCTCCTGTTGGAACACGGAGCCGCTTAAAAACGCCCTTGGTGAACGGCCACACTGGTTCTACTGGCCACACTGGTTCTACTGGCCACACTGGTCCTACTGGTCTCTCTTCTGGTTGAGCCAGCTGAAGGAGAAGACGTGTTTGGGTCCGTCCGCGTCCTCTGGCTCCCTCTGCTGGTCAGACTGCAGAAGATCAGAGCTGCAGCATCAGCTGGGCGGAGCCTCGGCCGGTGATGTCATACCTGAGAGGCGGAGGCGACTGGTGTGGGCGGGGCCTGGGGTGCGGTTGACCGTGGTGAAGGGGGCGGGGCGCTTTGGGGAGTGGGCGGGTCTTCAGGGCCTCTCTGAAGGTCTGGCTGCTGATTGGTTGAGGCTCCCTCCTGCCACTGCTCTTCAAAGGGACTTCCTGCCGCTGTCCCTTTTATGTCAGCTGCTTCTTCTTCATCCTCGTCATCAACTCATGAGACAAAAGAGTAGCGCGGTTAGCACACTGGCTGCTAACCGCGCCAGAAACACGGCTAGTGGAAGGTGGATGCTAGGCTAAGACGCTAGCAGGTGAGGCTGGCTGGAGGCCTTACGTCGGAGGAAGTCCACCCTCATCAGCGCTCTCCTCTGGCCCTCCACGTTGGCCCTGAAGTGGTCCATCTTCTCGTAGCCGTGCTGGACCTGTTCCAGGTGGGAGGTGTCGGCTCCCTGCAGCAGCCTGGGCAGAAGAGCCGACTGTGGAACCTTCTGGCAGGAACCAGAGGGGAACTTCCGCCCTCACTCACTTCTGAAGCAGAGGTTTGGTGACCTGCCCAAGACAAACACCCATCAACCACCCGCTTCAGAAGAAGAAGAAGCCCCGAACATCCTCAGACGTCCTCCAAATCAGCTGAGGTTTCACCAGCTGGAGCAGAGGTTTTTCCCAGGGTCCCTGAAGGCCTCGCAGCCAGCGTGAGTCACCTGGAGGAAGAGCGCCATCTCAGGCTGGTCCAGCGTCTGGATGGCGCTCTCCAGCAGCTTGGCGGAGCTCTCCAGGTGCTCGCCGTGTCTCCTGCTCAGACCTCTGATGTAGTCCAGCTTCTCCTCCTGCTCCGCGTTGATCTGGACGATCATATCACACTTCCTGTCCTCCAGGAGGGCGAACAGGCGGTCGAAGGCCTCGCAAACCTTGGACTTCTGCCTGCAGCCGTTCTCCTGGAAGCAGAAGAAGAAAGCTCAGCCTGCTGGACCAAAGAGCTGGCGGCTGGCGGCCACCCCCGCCCACCCCCGCCCTCCACCGCCCCCGCCCTCCACCTCTGATGGTTTGGACTCACGTTGACGACTCGGCAGGTTTCCTCCAGCTGACTGATGATGGCCTGAACTCTCTCATTGTTCCCCACCAACAGTGAGACACAGTCAGTCAACTCTGCCTGCACACACACACACACACACACACACACACACACACACACACGGGGTCATACGGGGGATTCTGTTGGGGGACGGTGCTTGCTGCTGATTGGCTGCTGGCCCCACCTTCTGGGCCTGGAACACACTCTCCAGCGGAGCCACTTCACAGTCTTTGTGAGCTCCAAACACTTTACAGAGTGAGCAGGTGGGGGCGCTGCAGCTCACGCAGTAGATGTTGATCTTCTCTTCTTCATGGTCTCCACACATGGGCTGCTGCTGCTTCACCTCAGCCTCTGGCCTGCTGCTGTCTCACACACACACACACACACACACACACACACACACACACACACACACATTTAGGGAGGCACTGAGCCATATCTAGAAATGGCATCAGTGCTAACAGCTAACGGCTAACAGCTGGCTCGGGGTGCTGGGCTAGGACTAGGAGTCGGGCGGCGTGTGCGGAGGCTAGCTGAGCTAGCGGCTGTTACCTGCTGCTCCCCTGCTTGTACATGTCGATGATGTTCTCCACCAGCAGGTTGCGCTGGAGCCCGTAGACGCCATGTCTGTCCAGAACCACCTCGTGTCGGCAGGACGGACATCGGAAGCTGTCCGTCCTGCCGAAGTGAGGGCGGACTGCTCCGGGCGGAGAGGTAGGGGTTTGACGCCTGGGGACAGACGTGGGGACTGAGGCCGGCGCCGCCCCGAGACGCCGCCGCCCCACCGGGGACTCACCTGGAAGACGTCGCTGGCACACTTGCGGCAGAGGTTGTGCTGACAGGGCAGGATGACCACCGGCTTGGAGAACATCTCCAGACAGATGGGACACACCAGCTGCTTCTCCAGAGCGTCCATGAGGACGCCCGCCGTCCACACAAGAGGAAGAGGAAGGCGGCTGAAGGAGACGCCGGAAACTCTCCCCTCGCTCCGTCTGTTTTTAGACGGGGACGTCAGCTGTAACCGCGGCAACATGCCCTTGTATGCCAAAGGTCATGTGGGGACCCGACAGGCTGAAACAGCAGTTGGGGAGGGGCTTAAAGAAACAGAGCAGAGGAAGCAGCGGTGCTGTGGCGCCCCTGCTGGCGTTAGCCGGCGCAGCACCTTTAGCGTTAGCTGCAGCGTAAGAAGCTCCCGGAAACAGGCCTTTCTTTGATCACATTTATTGCGTTTCGCTAACAGGCCAGCGAAGGCGGAGGTTGGGGTGTAGGCGGAGACGCGGCGCCGGGCAGCCGCTCCTCAGGTGTAGCTAGCAGCGTAGCCGCGCTTCCCCTCCGAGATCAGCTGAGTCTTCTCGTTGGAAGGCTGCCGACTGACGGGGCGCTCGGCATCTGCAGAGAAACAGGCGTCAAAACAGGGCCGGCCGGGAGCAGCCGCCCGGTTGCTCACCCTCACGGCCCAGCTCCTCCTCCTCCTCCTCCTCCTCCTCAGCGAAGAAGAACTGGGCGTCCGGCTCCTGCGCGCCCGACGCCGGCCGGAGCCTGCCGCAGCAGCAGTTGCAGCAGCAGCAGAGGCAGCAGCAGCAGTAACAGCCGGTCAGGATTCCGCACAGCGCAAAGGCAGCCTGAGGAGGCGGCAGACGTCAGCACCCGGCAGGAGGCCCCCAGAGGGCCCGCGGGCCGGCCCCGGCCCGCCCGGGCCTCACCTTGGCCCACCAGGTGGACAGCATGAAGTAGGCGCTGACGTTGTCCTCCCCGAAGGTCTGGGCCACGTAGAGCCCCAGCGAGCCGTAGGCGTCGTAGATCCTCCTCTGGTTCAGGTCCGTCAGGACGGCGTGAGCGTTGTTCAGCTCCTTGAACTTCTCCGCCGCCTCCGGGTTCTCCGGGTTCTTGTCGGGGTGGTAGCGCAACGCCAGCTTCCTGTGGGGGCGGGGAGAGCGGGCCAGAGTTGCAGCCGGGAGCGTTGGCCGCCGCCCACCGGCGCTCACCTGTAGGACCTCCTGATGTCGTCGTGGCTGCAGCCCTTCTCCAGCGCCAGGACCCGGTACAGGGACTCCCCGCAGGCGGACGGAGCTCGCTGGCGCCCGTCCGACATGGTCACACCCTCACCTGTCGGTCACAAACATCAGCCCGGCCCCAACAGCCGCCGGCGGCCCCAGAAGCCCCGCAGACGTTACCTGGCCGAGCCTCCGGGCGTCTGGAGCCTCGCCTGCGCGCTGGCGCTCAGGTGACGGCGGGTGTGCGGCAGCCTCATCAAACATTCAGCAGGAGGTCGGCTCAGGTGACCCCGGGGACACGCCCGCTTGGGTTTCACTGGCAGGGAGGTCGCCACGGCGACGGCGGAGAAGCAGCGCAGGAGGAAGAACCGGCGGAGGAGGCCGCTGTCGCCATGACGACCCACAGGGTTAGGATGAGCCAGCCGGACCCCATCGCACGTGTGTGTGAGTGCGTGTGTACCCGTGTGTGTGTACCCGTGTGTGTGAGTGCGTGTGTACCCGTGTGTGTGTGTGTACCCGTGTGTGTGAGTGTGTGTGTACCCGTGTGTGTGTACCCGTGTGTGCGTGTGTACCCGTGTGTGTGTGTGTGTACCCGTGTGTGTGAGTACCCGTGTGTGTGAGTGTGTGTGTGCCCGTGTGTGTGAGTGTGTGTGTACCCGTGTAAGTGCGTGTGTACCCGTGTGTGTGTGTGTGTACCCGTGTGTGTGTGTGTGTACCCGTGTGTGTGAGTACCCGTGTGTGTGAGTGTGTGTGTACCCGTGTGTGTGAGTGTGTGTGTACCCGTGTGTGTGTGTGTGTGTACCCGTGTGTGTGTGAGTACCCGTGTGTGTGAGTGTGTGTGTACCCGTGTGTGTGAGTGTGTGTGTACCCGTGTGTGTGTGTGTGTACCCATGTGTGTGAGTGTGTGTACCCGTGTGTGTGAGTGTGTACCCGTGTGTGCGTGTGTACCCGTGTGTGTGAGTGTGTGTGTACCCGTGTGTGTGTGTGTGTACCCGTGTGTGTGTGTGTACCCGTGTGTGTGTGTACCCGTGTGTGTGTACCCGTGTGTGTGAGTGTACCCGTGTGTGTGAGTGTGTGTGTACCCGTGTGTGTGTGTGTACCTGTGTGTGTGTGTGTACCCGTGTGTGTGAGTACCCGTGTGTGTGAGTGTGTGTGTACCCGTGTGTGTGTGTGTGTGTACCCGTGTGTGTGTGTGAGTACCCGTGTGTGTGAGTGTGTGTGTACCCGTGTGTGTGTGTGG
>CAAE01010460.1:0-17537 GCA_000180735.1 Tetraodon nigroviridis | reverse complement strand
GGAACCTGTCGTCGTCACGTCCCAGCCAATCAAAAACCAGGGTCTGCTGTCGCGTCAGAACCGACCAATCAGGGTTCTGATGGAAAGGCTCCGCCTCCTCTGGTGACCCAGCAGGTTCCCGTCAGGAGAACACGAAGAACGTCTCTGTCTGTTCTCTTCTGCCGTTGGCGCTCGCGGCCTCCAAAGAGCCCCTCCCCCTTTTGACCGAACCCTCTACTCTCTCTTGTTTTGATTGGTCGGCTGCCTGGCCGGGACCTCCCCCTCTCCTCGTGAGGGCGTCGACCTTCCGGAACAGACGTCAGTAAATAGGTACTCAGCTCCCTGGTGTCACGGCTGTGGGTGTGGCCTGCTGGTCAGACACACCCTCCACCGATGCGGTCTGTCGCTTGGACACACCCTCCGTGGGTGTGTCCTTCTACTCGGACACGCCCACTGCCTGCATGGACCGGTGTGGTCTGGTTTTCCCCTCCCACCTGCTGTCGGCTTCTTTCCCAGCATGCACCTGTGTGGGGGCGTGGCCAGCGCAGCGTCATCTGATGCTTCTCAGGTGGTGGGTGGTTCTCAGGTGACCCTGGTGCAGGTACGCACCCAAAGGTGTTCAAGCAGCCCACCACCAGAGGGAACCCGGGAGGTTGTGGAAGAGGTGGAGGAACCTCCAGGCTGCTCCTCTGGTACCTCCAGGTTCGTGTGGGAGGTACCAGGAAGTGCCTGAGGTTGTCCACCACCTACAGAAGCTTTGCTGGCTTCAGATTGTGTCCGTTATGCAGAGGGAACGTCTGCAACCGGGGGGTTCAGGTTGGGTTAGATCTGGGTGAGATCCACCCATGAAGTTCCTCTGAGGTTCCTCTGAGGTCCCTCTGAGGTCCCTCTGAGGTTCCTTGCCGTACCGGTGTCCCTGCTGGACGTCTGTGGGCCTGGCTGTTGTTCTGCTGCTTCCATCGTGGTTCTCCTGGTCTCCATGTTCTTTGTGTCAGCCAGCATGACCTGCTCCTCCTCTCTGTCCACCCTTCTCCCCACCTCCCCTCTGATCCTGGATCTGCTCCTCCTGCAGGCTTGCCACGCAGGTATGCGCTCCTTCACTTACCAGCAGAGCTCTGTGATTGGCTCACAGGCGGAGCACTCCGGCATGAGGACCTACTTCTTCAGCGCCGACACCCAGGAGGACATGAACACGTGGCTGAAGGCCATGAAGGAGGCGGCGCGGATGCAGAACAGCAAGGAGGCGCCGAGCCGGTGAGGCCACGCCCACCCCACACTCACGGACAGGAGTGGCGACGGTCCGGACCGGACACCTTGTCTTCTCTGCAGGTCGTTGGACACCTCGGGCAGCCTCAGCGTGGCGCCGCAGCTCGCCGTCCCTCAGGCGAACCACGTCGGCGCCAACGCCATCAGCGCGCCACACCTGGACAGCAGCAGGACGCTGGTCCAGGATGTCCTGGAGCCCATCCACCAGGACGCTGCCGACTGCTGCAGCCTCCGCAGAGACTCTCCCGCCGCCGCCATGTTTGAGCCGACCGGGACCGTCCTGGACACGGACCCCCACGTGTCCCTGCCCGCACCCTCAGCCCTGCCGCCGCCGGACGCTCTGTCCGCCTCGGCGCCGGTGTCCAGGTTTCCGTCTCGGGCGCCGTCCCGCAGCGCCTCCACGCTGCCCTCCGGTGTTTGTGCCAGGAACGGCGCGAGGTCGACGCCCAGCCCCATCCTGGAGCCCAACGGCATCGCGGCAGGGACGTACCAGAGGGGCCCCGCGCCGCCCCCCGCTGGCCAGCAGGAGCAGCTGAAGAGGCGGAGCCCTCTGGAGCAGGTGGAGCAGTGGATCCAGGTCCAGAAGGCCGACAGCAGAGGGGGGTGCGAAGGCCTAGCAACCGCTTCTTTCATCCTTTTGAACATTTACCGTATTTTCTGGACTATAAGTTGCACCTTTGCAAACTTGGGCTGTGACTTGTACTCAGGTCTTTGTTTGTTCAACTGTGTTTATTCACACACACAAGGAGTAGATGTTAGCCACCGCCGCCAGAGGGCGCTAGGCAGGTGACAGCTACCAGAGGTGCTACTCCTGTACCACTGGAAATTTGTTTAAGAATGAACTAAAAGACAAGAATTCGGTGGATTCAGTCATTTTGGATTCAGAGGTTTTGCCAAACTTGCTAACAGTAGCTAGCTCGTTGGGGTCAGAGTTATGCTAATTCTGCCTTTTCCGCCTTTTTATGACTCGATGTTCAAGCCCCAAAATGAGGCTAATTGTTACTTTGTAAGCATGAATGTTGGACGCGTGTCGCCCTGTCCAGGGACAATACCATCCCCCGCCGGACGCCACCGACGCAGCACAAGTTCCAGACCCTGCCGAGGAGCCCTGGGGCCAGCCCGCCGCCCGGCCGGCAGGGGGAGTACCGGTACGCCCAGGACCGCCTCAGCCACTTCCGCCTCACGCCGGAGCAGGGCCGCGCCGCCGCCTCCGCCACCGTCCTGCAGCTGTACGAGTGGCAGCAGCGGCACCAGTTCCGCCACGGCAGCCCCACGGCGCCGCTCTACACCCCGGCCCCGGAGTACCCCTTCGGGCCCCGCCCTCCCTCCGCCGTGCCCCCCTCGCTCTCGGCACCTCGGCCTGAAGGACAACCGCGCTGCGTGTCGGTCCCGCCCTCCCCTGCCGACATCCCGCCGCCAGGACCTCCACCCGGGACCAGAGGCGCCTCCCCCTTCCGCAGGCCGCACACCCCCGCTGAGCGGCTGACGATCCGGCCAGAGGAGGAGCGGTGGGCGGAGCCGCCCTTCACCATTTCACCCCGCAGGAGCAAGTCTCAGCTGCTGAAGGTAGGAGACCGTCCACCTTTGTTGCAAGTCACATGACCGCTTACTGCGTGTGTTTTTCAGGCGGCGACGCTGGACAGGCACTCCACGCCGTCTGGGTACATCACACACACCGTCAGCGCTCCCAGCCTACACGGCAAAACGGTAAGTGGCCGCAGAAACACCCTGAATCGGTAGCGCGTCTGGGCGAGCGAGCGACACCGGCGAGCGCCCTAGCGAGGGTTCGGGCGATGCGGCTCCGCTGGTGTCCTCTGGCGTCCTCACTGGCGTCCTCTGGTGCCTCACAGCCGGAGGAGCTCACCCTGCTGCTCATCCAGCTGCGGCGCCTCCGGGCCAAGATGGCCTCTGCCCGGCAGGAGACGCTGGCCCAGCTGGGGCGGCTGAAGGCCCCCGGAGGGCCGGAGCGCTACGCTCCAGCTGGCGGCCCCTTCCTCGGCACCGCCCCTTCCTCTGTGTCCCATCTCGGCCGGCCGGGCTCGTCTTCTCCCCTCGGATCCGTTCATGCCCAGGTGGGGCTCCGCCTCCACCGGTCCTCATTCCACCAGCAGTTGCTGGAGGTTGCCACCCAGTTTGCAGGGGCCACGGCGCCCCCCGCAGGCGGCTTCGGCTTCCTGATCTGCCCCTCCCGGCTTGGCCAATCGGCTCCTCCCATTCCACCCAGTTTCTCCCTCTGGTCTGGGGTCAGTCTGAACCGGTGGCAACCTCCAGCCAGCAGCGTCCGTCCTGCCTGTGGTCATGTGATCTTGTCCGCTGCTCCGCCCACCTCATGCTAAACGCCTCCGCTGCAGCGGGCGCGCCCCTCAGTCCCGTCTGATTGGTGACTCTGCTTCCTGTCCTGTGAGCTGTGCAGTTGGAGCGTCCCCAACGGTTGACCGCCTGTCTCCGGTTGACTGACTGAGGTTGTCCCTGTCCTCCTGCAGGCCGACGACACCTACATGCAGCTGAAGAAGGACCTGGAGCACCTGGACCTGAAGGTGAGTCTGGGTCTGGAGGCGGGTCTGAACCTGGAAGTTGGTCTGGAGCCGGGCTCAGTCCGAGGATGTCTCAAGGGTGTCCCCTCAGTGTCCCATCAGTGTCCCCTCGGTGTGGTGACTGTAACCCAGATGTAGTGACACTGAGACCCGTCCTGCTGTGGACGGGGGATCGTCCTGGCTTGGACGGGGGCGTGTCTAACGGCGGCTCTCTTCTTCTGCTGCTCCGGCCTCAGATGGGCGCTCTCCAGCCCGTGATCGTGGCCGTTCACGGGTCGCTGCTGCGCTGCTCTGCTGGGCCTCTGGGGCCCGTCCTCAACGTAAGCCCGGCGCGTGCGTCCCCCTTAGCGTTTCTGTGGTGGTGCACGTGGCTCAGGCTGCATGTGTGTGTGGTGTGCACGTGTTCTTGACCGCCATCCCATCGCTTGCAGCACGGCGGCGGTGACGCTGAGGCTGGTCTCCGTGGAGATGCGGCTGCTCGTCGAGGCTCGGCAGTGCATGTGTAGCAGCTTAGTCCCACGGTTCTGAAGGGCCATCGTCCCCGAGGACACGCGGCCTGACCTTTGACATCTGAGGCACCAGGATGAGTTGAGAGGACAGGTGTGTCTGGAGGGGGACAGGTGTGTTGAGGACAGGTGTATTAAGAGGAGGACAGGTGAGTTAGGAGAAGGACAGGTGTGTCTGGAGGGGGACAGGTGTGTTGAGGACAGGTGTGTTAAGAGGAGGACAGGTGAGTCAGGAGAAAGACAGGTGTGTCTGGAGGGGGGACAGGTGTTTGGAAGGGGGACAGGTTCGTCTGTTCTCGTTTCCGCCGTCGTCTCGTTGCACTTACACACGCTAACGCTGCTAGCATTAGCGCGGCGTCAGCGATGCTCCTCTGTCTCCAGGTAGCAGCAGCTCAGGTGCTGAAGGAGGCGTCCAAACCCGTCAGGGTGGCAGAGAGCGACGTGGACGTGAGTGAGACGGACACACGCACGTGGACGGGTGGGGAAGTGCCTGTGCGTGAACGTCCTCTGTCTCCCCCTGCAGGTCAAGCTGAGCCGCTTGTGTGAGCAGGACAAGATCCTGAAGGATCTGGAGGTGAGGATCAGCTCCCTGAAGGAGGACAAGGTGAGTCCCCCACCGGACGCTGCTGCTGCTGCTCCACCCACTGTGGGCTCAGGCCAGGCTCCGCCCCCACAGGACAAGCTGGAGCACGTCCTGGATCTGTCCCGCCAGCAGATGGAGCAGTACCGGGACCAGCCGGGCCACAGGCAGAAGATCGCCTACCAGCAGAGGCTGCTGCAGGAGGACCTGGTGTCCATCAGGGCCCAGATCTCACGCGTGTCCACGGTATGAAGCCCCGCCCCCTCCCCCGGTGCACCCGGATAAACATGTGTAAGCGGAGCGGCGCCGCACTCTTGTGCTTGTGTGACCGTCGCAGGAGATGACGCAGGCGTGGGAGGAGTACGGCAGCCTGGAGGCGTCCGTGGAGCAGCTGAGGGACGCCCTGCAGGCCCGGGTGGGCCACGGCGCCGCCCAGCAGGTGAGAGTTGGTGCTGCAGCGGGTTCACGCCGTCTGAGGGAGCGAACGACTGCGTGACGACTGCGTGACGACTGCCTGCGGTCTGCAGGCCAGCGAGCTGAAGCGCGAGCTGTGGCGCATCGAGGACGTGTTGGCCGGACTGAGCGCCAGCAAAGCCAACTTCAGGATCACCATCGAGTCCGTGCAGAACCCAGGTGAGTCCCGAGGTCGGCTGCCTCGGAGGTCAGAGGTCAGAGGACTCCGGGGTGTTCCAGGTCAGCTCCATCGTGTCTCCGTCCCTCAGAGAGGAAGTTTGTGCCTTTGATGTCAGACCTGACGGTGCCTTCTCGGGGGGCGGAGGGCCCGCCCCCGCCTGGCTCCTCCTACGCCCTCGCTGTCGCCCAGAGCAGCAGCGTCGCCCCGACGTCGGTGAGTTCTTCGCTCTTCGGTCTCCTCTTCCTCCTGCTTCCGTTAAGAGGTGGTTCATTCTAAACGCTGCTCAGTCCGAGGACGTAGCTCCGCCCAGGCCGCCGCTGCCCCGTTTCTATGACTACGGCGACGTGCCCCCCGAGGTCCCGCCCCTCCCCAAAGAGGCCTCGGTGATCCGCCACACGTCGGTGCGAGGGCTGAAACGCCAGTCGGACGAGAGGAGGCGGGACCGCGAGAGCGGCCAGTACGTGGCTAACGGAGACGCTAAGGTTAGCGGCTGTTCAGGCGCCTTTGGAGACGCCCGAACAAACGACTGAAGGCGGGTGTGGTTTCAGTCGGACCTGCGGTCCTACCGGAGCGAACCCGAGCTGCCCGGGACGAGTCTCCACCCCCCCGACACGGAGTACCAGCGTTTCCAGAGCAAAGGTCAGGACAGCCAACAGGTGCTGGTAGGACCAGGACCGCCAGGCTCTTATTCTGAAAGGAAGGGGGTCGTTTTACCCTCACAGGTTGGTCTCCTGGACACCATCCGTCCACGTCCGTCTCCTCTTACGTCACACTGAGGAGAGGTCCCGGAAGCTCCGCCTCCCGGGTATGTCCCAACACAGGTGTGAACTGTTGGCCCTCCGTCTTCCTCCTCTTCCTCTCTTCCTGCTGTCCTCCAGCAGGAGAGACCTCACAGCGCTCTGGAGCTCTCGTCCAGCGAGAACCTGCAGCCTCGGGGGCGGATGACGGCAGAGGAGCAGCTGGAGCGGATGAAGCGCCACCAGGGGGCGCTCCCGGGGGAGCGCAGGAGGACCCTGAGCCAGGGGGAGCAGGCCTGCCTGTCCAGCTCCAGCCGGCGCTCCTCCTCCTCCTCCAGGCTGCCCTCCAGCTCCTCCGACCCTCCGGAGGCCGTACGTTACTCCACCCTCCTGCGCGGCGGCAGTCGTCACGGGGAGCTCCGCCCCCACCGCAACTGCTGCTACGCAACAATCCAGCCGCCAGACACATAATCAGCTAGCAGGGATGCTAACTTGCTAACTGCACCTCGCTGTCCTCTGTGTATTGGGTGGTTGGTTATGTTAGCGCTAACGAACTAAGGACTGTGGCGGGTTGGCTAGCATGCTAACTCTCTAACAGTCTTGGCTGGGTTGGATCGTTTGTCTCGTCCAGGTCAAGGAACCAGACGACAGCCCTCGCTGCAGCTAGGTGGCGCTAGCCTGCGCTCATCCTCAGAAAGGGAAGTCGCTAATCCAAACAGGAAGTGCAGAAGATTCCAGGAATCAAGGTTGAGGCTGTCGCTCCTCTAGATGTCATTGTTTACTTGAGTTTATCGCTTCTAAAAGCTAGACGCTAACGCCAGTGAACAAGGCTCCTCCTGATTGGTTGCTTGGCGCCCTGCCGGTGTCCTGGACAACAGCGCCCCCTGGTGGGAGCTCACTGACAACTGAATGTAAGCCAGGAGAAGAGCCGAGTGCCGGCTGTTCTATTTACTGAGGCCTCTTTTCAGGCAAACAGATCTATTTTGTAGAGTTTCTGTGTTCCGGGGAAAGGGTTAGGGCTAGGGCTAGGGCTAGGGCTAGGGCTGGTCTCAGAGCTGCTCCGTCACATGACAAGTGCCTTCTTTCACACGTGTTTTTAGTCTCTGTCCCAGGCCGACTTCCGTCGTCTCCCTCTGCTCGTCTGACGACGGCTCTCGTTTTAAAGCCGATCCTTTGACATTTGTTGCTAAATGAGAAGCGCTAGAGATGCTAGCCCGCGATGCTAACAGGCTAACTTTGCTGCGGTCGGACCTGATTTGCTTTGGCTGCTCATCTGCTTAGGTCCTCACCAGCATCCACGTGTGTTTACGTGCTCGTGTACGTGCGCGTTGGCCCCCCAGCGCGCACGAGTGTGTGTTTTTAGGCAGAAAAGGGGTGTGAGGTTTGAAAGCGTGAAATTCGCTTTGATTTTATTAAATTTGAGGTTTTGATCCTTTAACTGAAGCAGGAGGAATGAAAGAGTCTGTTCTTTTTTCTTGAAAGAAAGGTCGCCTTTGAAGACGTGTCTGTGGAGCAGAAATGCTGAATGGAGAGAATAAAAAAAATGAGAAAAAAGTAAAGAAATAGAGAAAGTTCTGATCAGTGAGATGGGATGCTCATGTAGATGAACTAATCTGGATAATAAAGACTTTCTGTTTGTCAATCTCCTCTCCTCTTTTCTAATCTGGATGGAAGGATGGCTGGTTGGATGGATGGATGGTTGGATGGGTGCTTCTCTGGTTCACATGGCTCTTCCTCCTCTTCGTCCTCCAATCAGATGCTGCTGCTGGACTAGCGGATGCATGCACGCATGCATGGCTTTGGTGGACGATTACTCACAAGTAACACGCACACACGCACGTGCACGCACGACTTGCTCTGACGTCACCGATGTGCGGTTAGGGGTTGTCTCCCTCTGCCGGCGGCCCGAGGAGCTACAGCCGTAGAACCTTTTTAAATCATGATTACAGACAAATCTTTTATAGCTCTTAAATTTCCGGTAATCTGATCATTTTATTTATTGACACGTGAAATTCAATCTTCTGAATTTATCTCACCTGAAATCTGAATATTGAAGCTTTCAGCGTGTAACGTTTCCAGGAAGAACCAATGAGATCCCAGATTCACGGCGTCTCCTCCCGCCTGCAGGCCTTTGATTGGCTGGAGCAGCAGGGGTGGGCGGATGGACAGAGCGAAGACGTCTGGACCGCTGCGGAGGGGTGGAGTCGGCCAACCGGCCCCCCCACCGGTCTCCGAGAGGCGGACGTGGAGCCGGTGGATTACGACCTGGACATCAGCCGAGAGGTAGAACCTGACCGTGGGTCGGGGGGGCCGCCGCTGAGCCCCGCTGGGACTGACGCGTCCCCCCCCGCAGCTCTCCACACCCCAGAAGGTTCCCATCCCAGAGCGATACGTGGAGTCCGACCCTGAGGAGCCTCCGAGTCCAGAGGAGCTGGAGGAGCGCCGGCGCCGCTCCCAGCGCATCCGGAGCCTCCTGGCCCGGTCCAGGTGAGGACCGCCTCCCGGCGCCCGCTGGGTCCTCGGCCCTGACTCTGATGTCCTCAGCAGCGTTCAGAACCTCCAGCCGTCCAGGCTGGACGCGTCTGAGCTGGACGGGGCTCTGCAGCAGCAGGAGAGGATCTTCCAGGTGTCCCAGGTTCTGGCGTCTGAGGCCTCACGCAGGAGTAAACTGGTGGCAGGTCGGTGCCCCCCCAGCCAGGAGACCCGAATGATCCGTGCCCGGGTGGTTCCGCACGCTGCAACCCGGCCCGTTTACCCGGAACCTTTGCCCTAAACCAGCGGGTCCCCTTTGCCCCCCCAGCAGGGGGCGACACCCGCTGCTTCTAACCCAGGCCACCCTCAGCGAGAACAAACGGCTCGCTTTTATTTTGACTTTCAAGCAGAAGAACGAGCGGAGGAGGTAAAGAGGGTGTTTTCTCGCCTTCAGCCCGAGCTGCTGCAGAACCCTGAGCCTCAGGAGCAGCGGAGGAGCCTCCAGGTCCGGAACCTCCACATCTGGGCTGGTTGCAGCCGATCACGAGGATCGCTGGGAAATTTAGGCCACATCAGCATCGTTTGGGCACCAGAAGCGTGAATAAAAGCACCTCAGCCGGGCCGGTGGATCCTTGCTTTATTTCTTCGGTCAAACCTCGTAAAAATCCGGATTTTACACCTTAAAACCACAAAGCTCAAGGTAAAACGGAGGGATGAAGCGGAGGGAGGGTCCGTCTCCATGGTAACGTGGGCGGAGCAGTGACGCTCGCTGATGGAGGACGTTCGGTTCTGAGTTTGTGAGAGCGTCTGTGAAAACTCGCCTACGTCGACTTGACAAACGCCATTTTGTAGGTGTGTTTGCGCTGGTCGGGGCTGCGTGGGCCTCCCTCCGCGTTCCGCTCCGGGTCCGCTCCTCCGCTTTCGGGTCGTCGTCCTGCTGGGGTTCCGCCGCCGACGGTTCGGGCTGGGCGGCTTCGGCCGACCCGGCGGGTCCGGAACAGGGTCCGGCTGGGGGGATAGAGAAGCCTTCAGGGCGGTTCGGGCGTACCCGCCTCCACCCGGAGCACCTGGCCGGTCTAAACTGGGCCCGCCCCCCCCCCTCCGCCGGGCGCCTCACCTCGCTGAAACCCAGCCCACAGTGTCTGCGGTTGCGGCCCGACAGCTTCCCCTCCATCCCCTGCTGGTACTGCATCTCCAGCTGCTCGTTGATCTCCTTGTCCTCCTTCCCTGCAGAACAAAGAGCGTGAGAGGCTTCCCGGGGAACGGCGGAGCGCCGGCGGAGGCTTCCCGGGGAACGGCGGAGTGCTGGCGGAGGCTCACCGCTGCGGACGTGTGACGTGGACTTGTGGTCCCCGATCACCAGGCGTCCCGTGTGTTCCTTCTGTGGAAACAGCCCACAGATGAGTGCGGTTTTCCCGCCTCCAGACTCTCCCGACTCACCTTTCCTGCTCCCATCAGACGGAGAAACTTCTGCTTCCTTTCGTCGCTTCCCAGATCCGCCGAAGCCCAGTTTGTGGACCCGTCCTGTGGACACACGGCCGTCAGAGCCCCCTCACAAACAGACCACCAGAGGCTCCAGTGGATCCCAGTTCAGGTTAATGGTGCCAATTTTAGACTGGTCTCACTTCGACTGACACCAGCTACACGACAGTGGTGGTTATTTTTGCTTTTAAATGTCACCATTTACGTCAAAAAGGAGAGATTCACTTGTCCTGTGTCTGGACGTTCCGCAGATGTTAGCCAGCGAGCTAACGCGGAGGTAAAATCTCCCTGAAAACCGTCCTGGAGCAGAACTTCTGGGTTCACTTACGTCACTCGGAGACGCTGCTCGTTTGGTTCCGTGTTTGTTCTCCGGAGAACTCATCATAAACCCAACGAATGAGCTAAATATCACAAATCCGACAGAAGCTAAATAAGTCAACAACCAAAGCAGCAACCGCTTCCGGGTTACGCGTCTTCTTCGTTGGTGGTTTTACATGATTGATCTCTCTCGCCCCCTGGCGGTTTGTTTTCGCGTCACCCTGGTTTCAGATGACTTTCAACGTTCAACGTCGAAATTCTTTTTAAAAACTGAAATAAGGAAGCGTAATTGAGTTATTTTAAGCGTCCATAACATTAACTTTGCTTTTATGTTGAGCGTCGATGTATCAGACGTCACCGGATTGATTGGTGATTTCAGATATTGAGGATCAGTTCTGATGGATCATTTCTAAATCTGCTAACCGGATGGTGATGGTGGTGATGATGATGATGATGATGATGATGGACGTTTGGCCTCAATCCGACCATCCTATGGTTGGTTGGGGTCATGGGGTCGGTTCACCGGCAGGTGGCGCCAGAGCAGCCGGGCCCGAACCCGCGCTCGTGATAACCGGACTCGGTTGTTTCAGAGAGATAAAAATGTTTTTAAAGCCCGGTGGAAGCCTGCGATGACGTCACAGACAACGCCGATGATTGCTGCTTTTAAGCGCTTCAGTAACAAAATTCTCATTTTCCGAATGTTTGACAAAAGCGGAAGTGGATAAAGACGCGCGCCGAAGGTGTGAAAGAGAAGAAAAGCGAGAAGGAAAAAGAGGAAAAGCCCGAAGAGGAGAAGACAGAGGAGTAAAAGAGTGGAGGAGGAGGAGGAGGAGTTATCCTCCCTCTCTCCATTCAGCTCGTCTCTCTGCAGAACTTCTCCGAACAGCAGCAGGAGCCCAGGTTCGGTCTCCGGTCCTTTCCGGTCCCCGGAGCTGCAGCAGCGGACTCGCCGAGGTTCCGACCCGGTCCAGACATGTGATTTCCCCGATCGGCCGGCTGTGAAACCGACCCAGGTCCCGACGCGCAAACCCCGCAGCCCGTCTTCAGTGTCCCGGTTCGCCGGAGGAGGCAGCCGAACTCCGGACCAGGTGGGTTCTAACCCTAACCCGGGCCCCGGGCCCCGGGTCCCGGGTCCCGGGCCCTCGGCTGCTCTGAAAGCGCTTATCTCTTCGGCACACGCGCGCAGGTTCGGCCTGTCAGAACGGTGCGTGATTAGACGCGCACGACCTGACGTGACCCGCAGAACCTCCAGAACACAAAGTTGGAGAGGGGAACAACAGCTGGGTTCGGTCCAAAGACCAGAACCCGAAGTTTAGAGGGCGGCAGGTGATCACGTGACCCCCCGCTGGCCGGTGCCGACGGTTCGATTCGGTTTCAGAAAATAAACAGAAGAGAGAAAAACTGGCGAAAGGAGGCTTCGGGGGTGGTGGAGGCGCTGCGGGTCGGAACCGAGAGGTTCGACCGGCCCAAGGTCCGAGTTCTCGGGTTTTTATGATCCTGATACTTCAGAGCCTGACAGCGGCGCCAGAGTTGATTTCAAACAGGTCCGCGGAGCGCGTGCGGTGGTCTCCCGCACGCAGAGACACAGAGGTCACGCGCGCACAGATGAACGCTTGAAAGTCCGCCGGACCGGAACCGAACCGGCTCTCAGACCGAACCTCCAACCCTGAACGGAGGGCGCGTGACAGAGCCTAGCCCGGACCCCGAACCCGGACCCCGAACCCGGACCCCGCCGGCTCCGTCCCGCGGTGACGGGAGGACACGGCCCGACCGTCCCGGGACGGAGCGGCCTGGAACGGCCCGATAGTGTCTGCAGGGAGGCTCCCTCCTGCGACGAGCCGCTGCGCGCGCTGATAAGCAGCTTGATCACGGAGCAGTGCCGGCGCACACGCACGCAAACGCGCAGTTTCACGATTTTTTAAAAATTAAAAAAACATTTCAACGTCGAAATTCTTTTTTAAAACTTTGCGCGCGCACGTGTGTTTGTATGTGTGTGTGTGTGAATGTATGTGTGTGTGTGTGTGAGTGTGTGTGAGTGAGTGTGTGTGTTGGCAGCAGGTGCTGCTGCCGTCTGAACTTCCCTCTAAGGTAAAGTGAGATCAGAGCGTCCAAATGGCAGATTTAAATTTAGTCTGTCGGCTCAGCACTTTGTCCTGTTGCACATTCATCTTCTTCGTCTCCTCTTCTTCGTCTCCTCTTCTTCTCCTCCTCTTCTTCCTCTCCTCTCTCATCCCTCCCACGTGGTTAAAGCGATCTGGGTCTTTTCCAGGCGGATTTCTTTGATCGATAATTCTGTGGTTGATTGTTTCCGATCGATGTGCTCGTCCTCTGTTCTCGCGGATCAAAGCAGCTGATTGTTGGACACGTGGGGACGAGGGACAGCGGGACAGGCTGATTGTCCCCGATGGTCCCCTGGTGGTCTTCCACAGACCGCTGATCAGCCTGCGGTTGAATCTGACTCCCATTATTTAGGGTTTTTTAGGGAAAACAGTGAAGCGTGTGTGTGTGTGTGTGTGTGTGTGTCTTTATTCAGCCTGTATTTATCTCCGCGGTGACACACCCAAAATTACAGCATCCCTACAGAAACAGGGAGACTGAACAACTCACTGCAAACACACGACTCCCTTTACCACACTGCAGACCGTGTGTGTGTGTGTGCGCGCGCGCGCGCGCTGTGTCTTTATATGCTCCATTGGAGGATCTTGTCTGCTTTTGTTCTCTCCACTCCTTCACTCTTTTTCTGCCTGTTTCCACAAGGGACAACAATCACGCACAACAAGCTCACCACGGCAACGTGCTGGTGTGTGTCCAGTGTGTGTCCAGTGTGTGTCCAACATATGTCCAGTGTGTGTCCAGCGTGTGTCCAGTGTGTATCCAGCGTGTGTCCAGTGTGTGTCCAGTGTGTGTCCAGCGTGTGTCCAGCGTGTGTCCAGCATATGTCCAGTGTGTGTCCAACATATGTCCAGCGTGTGTCCAGCATATGTCCAGTGTGTGTCCAGCGTGTGTCCAGCGTGTGTCCAGTGTGTGTCCAGCGTGTGTCCAGTGTGTGTCCAACATATGTCCAGTGTGTGTCCAGCGTGTGTCCAGTGTGTGTCCAACATATGTCCAGTGTGTGTCCAGGCGTGTGTCCAGTGTGTGTCCAGCGTGTGTCCAACATTTGTCCAGCGTGTGTCCAGCGTGTGTCCAGCGTGTGTCCAGTGGTGTTGTCTCAGACTGTTGCAGCTTGTGTTGTGGCGTCCCCCTCAGCGGGTGTTGCCATAGCAACCTGCTGCCGTTGCCTGGTGGAAACGTTGTTGGTCGGTGTTTCCCTGCGCTGGTGCACGCGCTCACGCTCGGCTGCGGGTTTCTGCCCAAGTGCTCTTGAGCTTTGGAGCACACACGGTACACACGTTTCCAGGTGAACGTGCACGCGCCTGTGCTCGGCGGTCGACGGGTGTTCAGCCGCTGCTGAAGCTAACGCTAAGCTAACCCTGCTGCAGCTCAGACGTCAGCCGGAGATCAGGCGTCTCCCCCGGAAACGGCAGAGACAGAAACATGAATATTCCCAGTTAGCCGCCGCAGCTCGGCGGGGAGTCAATATGTGCACGTGGAGTCAATATGTGCACGTGGAGTCAATATGTGCACGTGGGTGTCGCCGGCAAACACGTCCTGCTCGGGTTTGTCATGCTAACGTAGCGGATGGGCGGGGTTCCCTCCATCAGGCAAAACAACAGCCTGGAAGTTTTGACAGGCGAAGGAGTGTGTTTGAGGAGCCAGGCTCTGCTCCTTTGTGCGACTGACAGAGTGTGTGTGACACACACACCCCACCCGCTCGGCACTCCCTGCAGGTCAAATCAAACAGCCCTTATTTACCCTCCCTTTCAGTCAAAGTCTGTCTCCACCTGCTCAGGTGTGTCACTCGCCTCCAGACCAGGCGGTCGGCACTCGGTTGGTGGGCGGAGCGGATCAGAACCGCCCCCCCCCCCTCCCTTTGGAGCGGTTCATAGAGAAGTGGGAGCGAGTAGTCATATCTGCAAGCTCCTCCCACCTTTGGCCTTTGCGGGGCGTGGCTGTGGACCCCAGGTGAGGGTCCACGTGTGAACCCTGGTCCTGGGGGTGAGGGGACCCCGTTGCCGTGGCGACCCGCGGCCCCTGCTGGACAGCAGCCGCAGCCACACCAGGACCCTGGTTATCAGGTGGGAGGAGTCTGGGTGGCCTGCTCCAGGGGTCGTGACCCCACCCCCCCAGGTTCGTTGTTCCTCAGCTGGATCCTTTTCACCGCCTGTTTTTACCGTCTTTGCCAGGCAGCTGTTTGCACAGCCTTGCGCTCTTTGTCTCGGGGCAGCGGGACAATGGCGAGCGCGTCATGTGATCTCCTGTGAGTGGCGGGTGGAGGGCGGTGCCGGCCGTATGTGCTGGAGCTTGCCTCCCCTGCCGGCTCCGCTAATGTTCCATGCTAGCTGGATCGGCGGCGCTAAAACCGCTTTCATTATCTTTTGTGCAGGAGACAAAAAGATATCAAAGGCCTTGCCCCTCCTTCCTGGAGGTTTTGGACCACCCACGGGTCCACAGCGTGGCCACGCCCCCTCAGGGACGCCATACCACCACCCAGGCCCCTCCGATCTGAAAACCGACCAATCAGGGGCCAGAAACTGACCACAAGGCAGGCACATTCCTGGAGCCGCTGGTTCTGGTTCTGGTTCTGGTTCTGGTTCTGGTTCTTTCTGCTCGTTTTATGGATGGATGGAAGGTGTGTGTGTGTTCTGCTGCTTCTGTGGGCGTGTCCAGGCTCTCACTTTAGTTGAAAAGGTAGATTTCTGAGGTTTTTCCTCACAGCCGTAGCGGTTGTTGGTTGTTGGTGGTTGGTGGTTGGTGGTTGGTTGTTGGTGGTTGGTGGTTGGTTGTTGGTGGTTGGTGGTTGGTGGTTGGTGGTTGGTTGTTGGTGGTTGGTGGTTAGTGGTTGGTGGTTGGTGGTTGGTGGTTGGTGGTTGGTGGTTGGTGGTTGGTTGTTGGTGGTTGGTTGTTGGTGGTTGGTGGTTGGTTGTTGGTGGTTGGTGGTTGGTTGTTGGTTGTTGGTGGTTGGTTGTTGGTGGTTGGTGGTTGTTGGTTGGTGGTTGGTTGTTGGTTGTACAACAACCCATAATTCCACGCTTGGTGGCCGCCGCCCAAACCCACTTCCTCCCTGAATATTATCTCCATCCAGCGTCTCCATCAGGGAGAAGAAAGACGACTGACTCACTCTTTCCTCTTCCTCCTCTTCCTCCTCTTCTTCCGTCCACACCGCGGCTGCAGCGGAGCTTTTGTCTGGTTCCAGGATCCTCCAGCGCCTCCTCAGCCTCCGTCAGGGGGAACGATGGATCAGCTGACCCGTCTGCGTTAGCGTAGACTTGCCTCCTGCTGCGGTTTCGTCAGCTTCTCTTCTGGACTGTAGCTGATGATGTTTTTCTGCAGAGGTCAAAGGTCATCGTGGGGGGCGCGTGGTTACAGGATCTGAGCGTCTCCCAGCAGCCAGAATGCTACTGGCGTTCCCATGCCAGCCACGCCCCGCCCCCAGTCTGATCGGTTAAGTACACATTAGCAAAATTAACCTCGCTCCATTGATTAGCTTAGCAGCATCTGATGAGCACCATCATGGCCGCCGCCCATTAAAGGCCCTGGTAGCCCTGCAGACTGAGGGGCGGAGCCACACACAGCTGGGATGGCGGGATGCTTCATCCAGATAAAAGACCAGTCACAGGAGGTGTCACGTGATGCTGATTTCCTGCCACTCCGTGAACGTTCCTGCAGATCTGTGTGTACCAGAGCTAGCTAGCAGCTAGTGGCCGACCCGTTCTCCGTCTGAGTTCATCAGCCTGTCAATAATTCAGGGACGGGATGTTGTGTCTGGACGCGCTGAGACTAGCGTGATGCTGAATAATGCAGCCGTCTCAAAGAAAAATGCGACGAGTGGCAGTGCTGATGGTGGGAGGAGGCGGAGCTTTGGGATTACGGCGCCGCTCCACCCGGAGCAGTTGTCAGCGCTAATCTGCGATTAGGAGGCTTCTGCTCCTCCTGGGCGCTCTGAAAGCCACCTGTCCAGGCCTTCCAGCAGATGACGCTAACGCTAATGCATCATGAAAGATTCCAAAGCTTTGTCGTTTTCCAGTGCCGTAAAAAGCTGTGTTAGCGGGAGATTCGCCGCCGTGGCCGGATTTTAGTGATCTGGTGGAATTGGAGCTCTGCCAGTTGGTAGCTAATAGCTAATCGCTAATCTGAAGAAAGGCTCTAATCTGACATGTGATGCTGATCCTGATTCTTGCTCCTCCATGACTTATTCAGGTGCTCTCTTTTAGCCGCGGGGCTAATCCCCTCTGATGTTGTTTTCTTGTCTTTGGGACAAAAGTTCACACAAATATTTTATTTTAAGTGTTGTTTCTTCTGTCGGGTTTAGCTTTTTTTGACAGGTCGCCGCACAAAGGGGCTTTGAACTCATGTTACTAGCTTACTGCGCCTCCCGTTAGCGTCGTCTCTGAGGGCAGCGAGTGCCGGCGGCAAACATCCTGTTAGCTCCTGTTCGCGGCGTCTGCGCTGGCAGAGCGGCAGCGGCAGAGGGACGGCTTTGATGTCATTAGCTGCCCGCTAGCTGTGGCGGAGGGACCTTTGACCTGCTGTCGTCTAGGCTCGATAAGGACCTGAACCTGGGGTGGACCCCTCTGGTTTGAGGGGTCGGAGGCTGTTTGTCCAGGTGGGCCCCCCCCACCAGGTCCCGCCCCCACAAGGCCTGGTTGTTCCCCTGGCGTTCCACCTCCTCCAGGACACTAAACTGCTTCCAGACCAGCCAGGGTCCCCAGAAATCTAGTAGTACCAGGACGCGTGTGTGTGTGTGTGTGTGTGCGCATTCCTTGTCATATGAAACTGTAGTTCGCAGAAGCTGTGTTTCGAGTCCGTTAACACAACACCAGCAACATTGTCAGCTAAATTTAGCCCCCCTCCCCCAGCCCCGCCCCCACACCCTGGCGGGGGCCCCCAGGGGTCCGGGCTCTTCCAACCTCTGGTCTGTAGTTTGGTTTC
>CAAE01010457.1:0-33865 GCA_000180735.1 Tetraodon nigroviridis | reverse complement strand
GAACACACAGCACCAGGTCTATCACTGCCCCTCTGACATATTTAGCTACATTTGCTAAAGTAATGAAAAGTGCATTTTCAAATATTTATTTAAGGGCACCAGCTACTGGTTTGCAGCAGAATTCAAGTCTGTTTGTCAGAAGGTCCCTAAAAACAAAGTCATTCTTGTTACCAGAAAGATACTAATTAGAAAAGTGATCATATGCAGCCTACAGTAAAACTTTGGGTCACTTTCTCTTTTTTAAAAGACAAGAAAAAAGTAAAACATGCATAAAGAGGATATATAAAACAAGAACAAAGAAAGGATGTCAAATAGAGAGTTGTAAAGACACTGAAAAGTACAAAACAGCGACCACGTTTCCTCATTGTGCTTAAGGATAAGCTGTGTTTGCAGATCTTGTGCTGCCTGTGTTGTGGTGTGTCTGCAGGGGCCGAGGCAGGTGTGCTGGGGGCCACGGGTCTGGGGTAAAGGTCAGGCTATGTCCACGCAGAAACGGAACCAACTTTGCTTGTTTGTGCTGCCCTTACTGTTCAGAACTGCTTTCCGATCAGCGTTACTGAACCTTTTCCTTCGTCAGCTGGGGGTCCAGGGCAGGACTGTGGCCCTCCACGCGGGACCCTTCTCAGAGACACTTCCTGCTACTCTGATGCTGAGCATCAGTCCAGTTGGGCCTTCCTTCCCCCCCCTGTTTTTTTTAACCAGACAGGGTTAGACACCAGGCCTTTGCTTTGGACTCAAAATGGATTTTAAAAATATTTGCTATCGCTGTATTTCACACTTTTGTCACAGGAGGCTCTTTCCCTGCATTCCTGAAATGCACTCAACCTTTGTATGTTTAAAAATCAGAATTTTGGCCAGGAGAAGGCATGGGATTCCTGAGAAGAGGTGTCAGCCAGTTTTCCTCTTTTTTTTTTAATTTTTATCCGTGTACGTGCCGGAGCTCTCGTCACGGTGGGAAACCAGCGGACCTAAGGGAGGGACCCGAGGGACCCGCGCCGGCACGAGCAGGCGGGGTGAAAGTGTACACGTGGACACCTGAAACTGACGTGCTCCTCAGCCAATCAACGCGCCGCCCTGTGACGCAAGCGCCCGCCTGCGGACCAATAGGGTTTCTCCTGGGTGGCAAACCGGAGCCGAACTGGTTCCAATGGAGAAAATCAGGAGGAGAAGCTGGCGGAGGTCTGGGCAGGACGGAGGAGGCGTTCATGTCCCCACCGACGCTGACAATGGGAAAACCAACGGCCTGATATGAAAATAGGAATATTCTGACCTTTTTTGACTTGATTAATTAGCAACTTTTTTTTTTTTTATACATATATATATATATACCGGACAAGCATACTTTGGTAAGACCCCCCTCACTCTTTCATTTTTACTGCAACAGCAGCAACTTTAAAGTGTGTTTCTATCGCCAACAACGTTTATTTCGTCGTTTTTGCTGGTGTTTGTTACTTTGGTATGTTTAGTACAATGGGACAACTTTCCTTTGTTCTGAAGTATTTCCTTCACTTTCAAACTTTAGTTATGTTGAAGAAGTTACACAGATATAAAACTTCACTCCATCAAACTGACCTAAACCTGTTTTTCTTCATGTAAATCTCAGCAAAGGGAGACAAAGACCTGGATGGCTGAGAAGATGATGGAGCTCTCACTAAAAATATCACACACCAAGCTGCAATTATGACTAATAGCTGTGCAGTTAAATTGCAGACTCAAATAACAAGAAAGTAACATCAGAAGCAGCTCAGGGACATTAAGCTGTAGTTTATATAGTGCTTATTACCCTAAATCCTGGCCAAATGATGATGACTGCATTTGTTCCACTCGTCTCAATGGCAGCAGCTCAAAAAGTCCTGCTATTAGAAGTATTAGGAATAAAACAGTCTGTTTCTTTGCTGTTGCAGGTCTCTAAAATAGCACAGATGTGTGTAATACTGTCCAGTCTATATATTCATTAATATACTCACATCTAGTCATGTTTAGCCTATTTAACACTGACATATAAAGTGAGGACCGCAAACATGATCAGAGAAGTTGATGTTATATTCAGAGAAACGTTGATCAGATCCCAGCAGCTCTTGACTGGCAAGATCGCCATGGCAACTGCTGTGTTTGTCTCCGTCTGGAGAGGTTGCTGTGGGCCACCTCACACAGATGACCTCGGTTTAGCATCTCAAACGGCCTGTTTCTTCAGAGGGACACCTTCAAAAGGTTTACCCTGTTGCTGGGCAGATTACCATAAAAAAAGCACGCAAATGGCTCTAAATGATATCACTAAAATATTTATTTAGATTCTACTCCTCATTATTTATGATGCAACAGGTTGTACGTGGATGATGGGCTTGGAAATGGTAAACTGATTTCCTTTTTAAAGGTTATCTGAACAGGTGTTTGCTTTTTCATGGGAGAATCAACTTTGAGATAAATGGTAATCTTGCAGCCACATCATTTTTTTAAATAGTTAAAGAGATTGTGAATACTCATTAACAAGCAGAGAATAGCACAATCGCTACTCGTGACCATTGTGTAAAAGTCACTCATAAAAAAAGAAATTGCTCTTTTGTGTAGTGCAGCAAAATGGTCACATGGTTGATGACTTTTGCCCGTAAACACTTCAAAAGACTGTTGCCACACACACTAATTAGGTGTAATGACGTTGCGGGTACTTTGTCACGTTTCTCTTTATTTCTGCAGCCCCAGCCCTTAAAAATACCGTACCGTGATGGCTGAACACCCCTGACCTAAACAAGAACAAAAATAAAAATGCAACACTCGTTTTTGCTCCTATTCTCCATGAGCTGAAAAACAAGATCTTAAACATTTTATATATAAGAAAAGACCCATTTCTCCTAATATTTTTAACGTGTGTGTCTTCAGATTGGCGTTATTCGGGGTGTGTGGGGCGTTGAGAACCAGTCAGTATCTGCTTGTCAATTGTGGCCTGTGAAATGTTGGTCCACTCCTCTCCGATTTAGCCATTCAACATTTTCCTGAATTTGTACCCTTTTGGGATGCAGTGTAGGTCATGGGAAGCTTCAAGGGTCATGTGCTCCCCGGAAGCTTCTTCCTGGTAGCTGGACTCTGGTGGACGGGGAAACACTCGCTCTGGCACGTTACCCGCAGGAACAAGAGCACGGGCTCCGGTCGGCTGGCCAGCAGAGTCTTGCAACGCCGGCTGGAGATGATGGAGAGCTCTGTCGTGGTCTTTTTCTCCTTCGTTGGTAGGTTAAACTTGCGCAAAGACAAATTGGGTGAGGTTATTTTTAAAAATGGATCGATTGGCTTTGACTGGGACAACAGATTGGACCGTTTTCCGCTTGAATCCCGCTCACAGCGCGCCGCGTAAATAAACAAGGTGTCTCTGCGCTCCAGGGATTTTGGCAGAGCAGTTTGCCGATGGGCCCAGACTGCAGTTGTACAACGCTGCAGAGAAGCACTGGGAGGATTTAATGAACTGGCAACATTCCACCATGTACCTCTTCTTTGGGCTGGCCGGGATCGTCTCTCTGGTCGTTCACACCACCGACGTCGCTCCCCTGGCCCTGGACAGGTTGATGCTGGCCATTGCTTTCTTTAACGAAGGTAAGAAAAACCTTCCCCAACTGTGTCGACTGCTTGTCTTTTACTTTTTGCTCAGTATTTTAACTTTGTAGGATGTAAATTTGCAAATTCCAATCTTGAATGCGAAGGCGTTTCCCTTTCTCACCCTCTCATCCTTGACTTTGGCAGGCTTTCTTTTCCTCTACCACCTCCACGGTAGGGCGATGCTGGACGTTCATGTGCACCAGCTTCTTCTGTACGCCATCTTTGGAAGCGCAGCCGTTGCCTTCCTGGAGGTCTTCCACAGAGGCAACTTCCTACTGGAGATGCTGCGCTGCACACTCACCATGCTGCAGGGAAGCTGGTTCTGGCAGGTAAACCTCAAAGAAGCGCAGGTGTGGACAGGAGGTTGGAGTGCTGAGTGGCAACTGCCTTTGTTTCTGCTTCAGATCGGTTTTGTGCTGTATCCTCCTCATGGTCCTGAGTGGGACCTAAAGGATCACAACAACATGATGTTCATCACCATGTGTTACTCGTGGCACCTGGCCTCCGCCTTGCTTGCTGTGAGCGTGCTTTATAGCACCGTCAGCTGGTAGGAACTCGCTTCCCAACGGAACGCTGCTGCTGCTGCACATTGTTCTGGACCTATTTAGACTGTTGTTTGTGCTTTCTCCGTAGTGGGGTTCGTTCCAGGCTGAGGAGAACTCCTCCAATGGAAATGGGACTCCTGAAGCCCCAAGAGAGAGAGCCAGAGTCAGAAGATGAGGTTTTATGAGGATGGGTGTACTCTTTATTGTTATTATTCTTTTTACCGTGTTATAAATGATATCAGGGAAGTCGTGTTTGCCGATCAGCATCAGGATGGCTGTAAACAGAGACCACATATGTCTCTGGATGGCTGTAAACAGAGACGTATGTCTCTGGATGGCTGTAAACAGAGACATATGTCTCTGGATGGCTGTAAACAGAGACGTATGTCTCTGGATGGCTGTAAACAGAGACGTATGTCTCTGGATGGCTGTAAACAGAGACGTATGTCTCTGGATGGCTGTAAACAGAGACATGTGTCTCTGGATGGCTTACTGGAAATATGTGGCTCAGATCAGATCTCAATGAACCACGATTTCAAGTTGAAGTTGCTTTTGGAACTAACTTTTATCATTTCAAAGAGATCATTTCAAACTGATCAGGACCTTGTGGAGCTCAGTAAAGAGCGTAGTGGTTATTTAGGGTCTAGATCAGGCAGGAGTTGGCTAGATGGCTCTTGATCATGGAACCAAGAGGTCCAGGGAACCATCCAGACCTTGGTCATACAGGAAGTGCTGACTCCCTGGTTGGGTGAGGCTTGAACCAGCAGAGGTTCAGAGGACGCCGCTCAGGAACACACAGTCACCGTGCTGCAGTGACAACAATTACTAGCAGTATTTCTTCTGTGTCCTCCCCTGAACACCCCCCAACCATCCAGCTGGGAGCTGCTGTAGGCAGCAGCTGTTCCCCGGCGTCTCCAGACACGTCTGTTGAGGGTAAATCTGCTTTTCTCTCTGAATGGAACATGGGTTTGGGACTGATGTGGGAGACGCCGACCCTTCATGAGCATAGCGCGGCAGTGCCCCCTTGTGGTGGGAGGTCATGCAGCACGGCCTAACGGAACATTAAACTAGGGAACAACTAGGAAGAAAGTTTGTTGATATTTTTGTGCCACATCTGAATTAATTAATTTATTCATCACCTGTCCTGCCAAATTAGACAGAATCATTTTGTAAATGTCTATCTGACATAGTATTTTGCTATTTTCTAAACAGTATACTGTACATCTCTACCTCTGCCTTGGTATATTTATTTCATACACCCATTGCAGTTTTTCTTTCTAATTTTACACACACACTGTCTAATTAGGTAAGTAAAGTATTAAAAAATATTTTTACATTTGTTATGGATTGCATTGATTTGATTTCATGAGCTTTTCTTGTAATTTTGCTGATAAATGCCGTCATGTTATTGAAATGGTCACCATAGCGAACGTGTCCTCTGCGAGCATGCCTCTAGGAACTATTGTTCTACTGGGAAGACAAAGCAAATCCACTTCCCAGTCACTTTATTTTAATTGTTATATTTTTGAAGGTTGTAATTATTCCATTATTTTTTATTTTGGATGCTACATTTACCTTATATTTCAGTGACCTAATGGCCTCGACGTCATATTTTTAGTGATACTTATCCACTTTGTGTTATTTTGTGTTGCGGTTTGACGTTTTTTCTATCCGAAAGGTAAAATCAGATATGGCATTAGGTATCCTGTGCTGATTAACCATGAACGATCTCACTTTATTAATGAAACCGTCTAAAAATCCGCTCAAGCGGCAGCAGAGATCCTATCTGCCGACATGAGCAATCACTCTGCTCTAAACAGAGCGACTGGCAACTATCGGTTGCTCACAAACAAATCTCATCCGACTGGTTCACTTATATTTATTTCACTTTTACATGAGTTGATGAAACAACATTGTTTCATTTTGTGATCACGTTGAATTTGCTTATTAAATTTAATAAGCAAGGTAAAGAGGATACACTATGCGATAATTCGGTTTATAAGTGTGGAAAAACTTAATGAAGATTCGAAAAGATCGGATTGGTAAACGAATGAGCCGACATAAAAGAGTATAAGAAAACGATGTAAGGTTTCTCTCGGAATCTTTATTTCCAGTTTATATTTCTTTTCATTTTGATTGTGAAAATAAAAGGAAGAGTGGGACGTCTGTGCCGCGCTCGCCCAGGTGCGTCTACCTGACTCCTCCTCGGGTTGCCACCTGTGACGTTGTCGTCACTCATTATTCAAGGAAATCGGTCCATTTCGGCGTCTCACCACGAAAACAGGTTGATTCTTTTCTCCAATCGGGCCCGCCCTGCAGGGATCCACACCCATGGATAAGTTAAAATCGGTTTTAAGTGGCGAAGAGGCGCGCAGAGACGACCGAACCGTTTTAGAGGTAAACGGCGGTGACGCGACATCGGTGAGGCTCGCAGAACTCCTAAAACTGTCCTTGTGCAGACTGTCAACGAAGCAACCACGCTGGGATGGGGCACCGCGTGAAGGGATTCATCGCCTGCTTCGTGGTGGGGGTCGGCTGCACGATCCTGGTGAGGTCCGGGACGGTGGCCGTCGCGGGGCCATGGCTCCCCGGTGTGTTTGGCACCACAGGGAAGAGCCGCGCACGGCTGGTGCGGCTCTACGGGTTCTTCTTGCTCTGAGGAATGTGATGCTCCTTCAGCGTCAGGAGCAGATAGTCATGCCTTTCCACCTGCGGGTGGGGCAGGGGAGCAGAAATGATGGTGTGTGTCCGTGTCCTGCAGGGTGTCGGCGTGCTCTTCCTCCCCAGGATTGGCCTCACACTCTTCATCGTGTTGTACACGTTTGGAAACGTCTGCGCCCTGTGCAGGTCAGCACCCCCGCAACAACAAGTGCACCTCTTACCAGTTTATCTGAATTACTCTCATGAGTAAGTGAGGTTTGAACGCTGACCCTGTGCACAGCACCATGTTTCTGATGGGCCCTATGAAGCAGCTGAAGAGAATGTGTGACAAAACAAGAGCCCTGGCCACTACAATAATGCTTGTAAGTACACAAAAATGTAGTTTTACCTAAAATAATACCGTACTCCTCCCATGCATTATGGCATCATTTGTCAGTTTAGAAATCTCCCGCTTTTGCTCAGTCATGTGATCTTATAACAAGACTAAAAAAAAGACCATCTATTTGCAAAAAAATTCACTCCTTTATGGTATGCTGTCCTTTGGTACCATTAAGAAAAATGTATAATTCAGTCACATTCGAGCTCAATCTGGCAAAGAAATCTTGAAACCAAAAGCAGTAAAAACGAGTTTGGCCCCATAACTGAGGTCATAAACTGAGATGTCTAAATATAAAGATGTTTAGGTCTTGTCTTTTCTTCCGTTCATCCCTGTAGACCTGCCTCGTACTGACGCTCTGTGCTGCCTTTTGGGTGAGTGCACTTTTGGCTCATTTTCACTCTCAAACCCAGTAGTATCTCACCATTCTTAAAACAGAAATATGTCTCCTGCAGTGGAAGAACTTCGGACTCGCGCTGTTCTTTTGTATCTTGCAAGTCTTGTCGTTTAGCTGGTGAGTCGCAACACAGCTTTGTGCCCTCGTTTGTGTTCAAATTGAATTTCAACGCAGTATTGTGCTCTACCTACAGGTACAGTCTGTCATACATCCCGTTTGTGAGGTTTGTGTTTGAAGACACTAAAGAAATGAATGTACTTTACCTTTCGTGCCCGGGGGGCTTGTTTCATCTCCTGTCTTCTGCTTTCCAGGGAGGCCATACTGAAGTTGGTGTCGATCATCTTAAAGTGAGGTTGTGTCTCTGCAGAGCGATGCCGCTAAAACAAGTGTTTGAGGGAAAGAAGGACATCTTATTGAAGTTTCTGGACTCTGAGATTCTGCCCGCTGTACGTTTACACAAGCTTCATTTGTTTCTCCTCAGAAATGTTTCAGCCTTTTTACGCTTCATTTATTAATCTGACTGATTTGTCACATTCATCACTTCTTTTAATCTTAATGTAAATATTTGTAATAAATGTGCTTATGGTTTTATAACTCGTGTGATGGTTCAGTATATGTAGCAGAAAAATAAAAACAGAAAGACTGTGCTGTGATTCAAACTGCTAATTTATAAGATTTTGATATCGAAGTCAGTTGGTTCTGGTGCAATAAGTGTGTTAAATCAAAGAACTTTTAGTCATACCTGTAAGACAAACATGGCCGTTCTTGGATGACTTCGAGACAAGGGAAAACTGCATCTTTACAGAGATGTTTTCTATGTTTATGTTAGGTTTTTATGCGTTCCATCATTACAATCAAAGATAATCCAGAAATTGGGCTGGCAGTCTGTTGAACTGGGCTTTTTTATGTCATTGAGTTTAAAAATCTACTGTGACATTTTTATATATATATATATATATATATATATATATATATGTGTATATATATATATATATATATATGAGATCAAAGCTGGTAAATGCAAGACTAAACATAAAAGAGCGCATGAAGACAGGAGGAGGAGGGCTGAAGATGGCGGACCTTGTGCAGCTGAGTACAGTAATCGCTCGTCTATCGCGGGGGTTCGGTTCCAAAGTGGAACCCGCGATAGGTGAAATCCGCGAAGTAGAAACCATTATTTTTTCTTACAATTATTATTCAGTAAAATACACTATTATACATTGAAAATAAATCACTCATTTTACCATGCAATAATTTCAGAAGGAATATATATTGCTGGCGACATACGAATGCGTTTATTTACTTAAAAACGCGCGCGACTCAGTGACGTCACAGTCACGTGAGACAGCCCGGAAGTTCGTTCTTAGATTTGTCCCAACATGTCTGGATAAGAGAACCAGTTTTGTACATCTTTGGACGTGTAAATATGTATGACTTTTTGCCAAAGTTACAGAAGACGAGACTGAATAACCAAAGAGAATGAAGTTAACCCAGGGCGACACAGAAAGTTGGGGTTTACGAGGTAAGGAGCTGCTTGTTTCCCCCTGTGTTTACTCCTAAAATGTCCCCATTCATGGAGCAAGTTGACTCGCTGCGAAACTAAATTCAGAAGAATTTCATTTGTCTTTGACTATCTGCCAGAATTCTGTGTTCCTTTGTAGTTAGTTTAGTTTTGAATTATAACATTAAATGCAAACGTTATTTGCCTGGCAGGGATCCAGCTGAAGCCTTACCAGCTGGATGGTGTCCAGTGGTTATCCAGGTGTTTCCACAAACAGCAGGGATGCATCCTAGGAGATGAGATGGGTTTAGGCAAGACCTGCCAGGTATGGTCTTTGTTGATCTTTCATAGTTCTACTTTTATAACCAGAATGAGTGTGTCACAGTAATACAGCGTAACCTGTCAACAGTCCATCTCTCTGTTGTTGTACCTGTCTGGAGCTCTTCAGAACAACGGTCCCTTCTTGGTTCTGAGTCCACTTTCTGTTCTAGAGAACTGGAGAAAGGAGTTCAGGTAGGGTTAACTTCATTCTCCATAATCCGCTCTATCAATCTTCATCTCCTGCTCCTAACTACGGGAATCAAACCTTAATTGTCTTGTGTTGGATTCCAGCATCGCTCCCTCGCTCAAGGTGCTGGTGTACAAAGGTGACAAAGCCAGACGGGCTGAACTTCAGAAGGAAATAAATTCTCATGAGTTTCATGTTGTGCTAACTACATATGAGGTTGGTGGGGTTTTTTTTGTCTACGGAACACTAAAATGGATTTATTGTGAACCAAACTCTGTGATTCACAGCTTTGTCTCAAAGATGCTTCATTCCTGAGAAGGTATTTTGTCTTCATATTCTTGTGAAGCTCTGATCAAGTGTCTGCCTAAATGTACGTGTTTGTCCTTCCTGCGGCTCAGGTGGAAGTGGGCAGTGCTGGTCGTAGACGAAGCCCACCGGCTGAAGAATCCGTTTTCAAAACTGCGCCAATCCATGATGGAGGTGAAGAGCTGTAGTTTAACAATAAACCTTTTCATTTCCCTGATTCTTAAAAGTGTTTTGTAACGTCCGTGTGTGCAGTTTTCAGTGACCTTCAGGCTCCTGCTGACAGGGACGCCCATTCAGAACAACCTGCAGGAGATCTACTCCTTACTGAACTTCATCCAGCCCAAGACCTTCAAGGCTGAAGACACAGAGAAGTTCATCACCTCCTACTGTGACCTACAGCACCAGCCGGCTCTCGGTGAGACGACTCAAACACTGACGGCAAAGAGCAATATGGTGTGGTCTACTGTGTGTATTTAATTAGGTTTTCCTGTTGTATACAAGCTGTGATAAGCTGAATTACCTCTGACTCAGTGTCTACCTGATGCTCTCTGTGCAGCTGCTGAGCTGCAGGAGCTCCTGGAGCCCTTCCTGCTCCGTAGGGTCAAAGGACAAGTGGACATAGATGTGCCACATAAGCAGGAGCTGGTCATTTATCATGGCATTACTGCACTTCAGAAAAAATACTACAAGGCCTTTTTGTTAAAAGATCACGGTGAGATTCCCACACGAATGTAGGATGGATATACGGTGCATTTGCTGAATTCTTTACTCCGTTTTTTTGTGGATCTCTGTCTTTAGGAGCGTTTCAAAATGAGCAACGCAACAAGACGCGGCTGCTGAACATCTTGATCAACTTGAGAAAATGTGTCAACCACCCGTACATGTTTGAAGGTGAGACACGCTGGGAGCTCCCAGGGCCTGTAGAGGCAACGGTGACGCCCGTTAAGATGAGAATGTTCTGTGATGTGTTTTTAGGGGTGGAACCGGAGCCCTTTGAGATGGGGGAGCATCTGATAGAAGCCAGCGGGAAGCTGTCCCTGTTAGACAACCTCTTGACTTTCCTTCTCAAAGAGCAAGTGTCTTCATCAGCAGGCGGTGAGGCCCCTCCTAGTGGCTGTTTCAGCTAGATGTTCTTCTCTCTCCATGTTCCTGGTGAAGGGGTCACCGGGTCCTCCTGTTCTCTCAGATGACGAGGATGCTGGACATAGTTCAGGATTACATGGAGTACAGAGGTAAAAATGCAATCACATGTTTTTATTTTAAACGTTCTTTGTTTCGGCAAACAAACTATTTTTTGTAGGTTAACAATTGACTACCTTTAAAGCAGCAATCAGCACAATTTTAGTTTATAGTTAGGTTTACTAGCCTGTGATTTTATAATATAGTTGAATTAACTTCCGGGGCTAAAACAGATTTATCACATGCATTTTTCCTCACACAAGTTTGTCTTTTTTTGCGTTCATCATTCAGGTTACAGCTATGAGCGCCTGGATGGGTCCATACGTGGGGAGGAAAGAAACCTAGCAGTAAAAAACTTCAGCAGCAATGACATCTTTGCTTTTCTGCTCAGCACTAAAGCAGGTGAATTAAATCATAAAATACTTTAACTGCGTATGAATGTAGCTTTTGAACATCATTTTAAAAATAGCAGGTGAAGTGAAATTATTACCGTAGGATATACATATCACATATGTATCACCTCATCCGTTTTTAGTATTTTAGCCATGCTGTGTACGCTATTTTGCTAATGAGTTTTTAAGATTATTATGCAGCAGAGTTCAAAAGAGAAAAATCTCAATTTCCTGCAACAGATTAGTATCTTTGTAGAGAGTAGTTAAATAACTGGTCTCCTTGCAGGGGGAGTGGGCCTGAATCTGACAGCTGCAGATACGGTCATCTTCATAGACAGTGACTTCAACCCTCACAATGACCTGCAGGCGGCCGCACGCTGTCATCGGATCGGACAGGACAGGTGGTGTTCAGGGACAACAGTGGTCACCACCTGGGCTGGGCCTCAGCCTGACGTACTCACCATCACAACTGTAACTCATTCCAGACCTGTAAAAGTTATCCGTCTGATCGGGAGAGACACTGTGGAGGAAATAATGTACTGCAGAGCTGCGTCCAAGTTGAACCTCACCAAAACTGTGATGGAGGATGGACGCTTCTCCTTGCTGGACCAAGCTCAGTCAGCTGCTGCTGGATTGCAGGTTGGGGAATTCACAGCAAAGCCCAAATGATCAGCGCCCCTAGTGAGCGGTGCTTTGGCGACGGCCGTCGCTGATAATATGTCTGCCCCCCTACAGCTCAGCGAGATCCTGTCGTTTGGGATGGATAAGCTTCTGTCTTCAGAGGAGAGCTCCGTGGACGACGTCAACCTGGAGAAGATATTGGGACCGTCCCGCCATGGTCGCTGGCTGGATGAGGATCTAACAGCAAGCAGGCGCGAGTGCGAGGGAGCGGAGCGCTCCAGTTCAGGGCAGAGTATGTCCAGTAGTTGTTGGTTTACATGCGTTGGGCCGCCCCAGCTACCCAAAGGAGCACCTTTGTTTACTGCATGGTTGGGTCCCGTCTTCCAGATCACTTGTACTACTTTGAAGGCAAAGATTACAGTAAGGTCCCCAGTGCTGCAGACCAAATATATTTGCAACAGCTGATGAAGGAACACGTGGCCGAGTTCCTCGGAGCAGCAGGGAGTCGAACTCTGCGTCAGGGAACTGTAGTAGGTGCCCTTCTGGTCCTCAGCCCACCTATATGCTATATGACCTCATATTCTAATCATGTAGAATATTGATTAGTCCTAATAATTTCTCATTCTTAAGAATAAAGCCTACAGTTGTTCATGTTTCACTCTTTTCTTTTGTTTTTCCTTTATCCTTTCACAGTCTATAACTGTGCAGATTCCCAGTAACAAAAGAAAATACTTGACGTCTCAAGCAACAGCAAAGAAGTCCAAAGTGAAGCAGAAGAGCAACAAAAAGTAGGTTTTTTCCTCTCATCGTTGTCTCTGTTTTGGTATTTTTATGGCCAAGAGTCTCACCTGTAGAAAACCTTGCGCCACCTGGCCACCAGTCCTAATGGTTGTAAAGGCTAAATGGTTCCATACCTCATGTATTTCTCCCACTAAAAAACTTGAGAATAATGTGATGGCTTCATATTTATTACAAATTTTCCACTGGGAAGTGGAGTTTACAGTAAGAGAACTCGGCTTGGAAGTTGCTTCTTTTAGAAAGATTGTCATCTAGCGGTGGGGTGGCTTGTGCTCAGATCTTTCCAGAGATCCTCCATCACCGACTGATCTGCTGACTTTGTCTGCATGCCTGTGTCATGAGCACATCAACGTGCTTGACCTCCATGACGCTTTTACTTGCAGCAGCCACTGCAGCAGATGGAATCTGGGGTCTGTGTTGCCAAGTCAGCCTGTAAAAAGTGAAACCAGCTTAGATCCTTTTAGTTTTCAACCAAAGAAAAGAAAAGTAAAGAGGAGCCAGCTGAGGCCTCGCAGTGTGCATGTAAGGAGCTTACCAGCCCGCCACGCTGCGGTCAGGCGTGCGTACTGATGGCCAGGCCTGGAGACAGCAGCCGTCTTCAGCTGCACACAGCAGCCATAGCCGCCGCAGCAGCAGCAGCGCAGCTGGCATCACGGTGGTACTTGGTTTTTTATTTTGCACAACAATAAACTGGACTTCAGCATAATGTGATCATTTTTATTGCCATGTTTCTTAAGGGAGTAGAGTAATTGATATCAAGTTGTGGAAGATAACGATTTGTCCAGTTTGTGTTTTAGTAAAAAAAAACCACTGAAGAAATCAAGTTTTATTACAATTTTATTGCCAGACCTTTTTCTAAACTTTCATCTTGTAACTGGTGGGGCAGGAGTCTGGAAACGATACTGAGTCACACGTTTTATTTATAAAATGCTTACAAAGATGCCTTTCATTACAGAAGTAAAGAGAAACCACTAGCAATGAGTATCACCCCTAAAATAGAGACACTAGTTAAGGTTTCAGTGAGGTCCAACATGAGGAGGCCAGAGACTGAGGAGAGGAGGAGTCCATGGGGACTTTCAGGAGGGCTGGTTCAGGGGTCCTCACAGTAGGCCTTCACTGTGGACCACCCATCACTGGGAACTGTGTCCTGACCGTCCTCCGACTGTCCTGTGGATGGAATTGAACGTCTTATGGATCAGTTCATGCTAGAAGGCACTGTTTGCTAACAATAATCCGCCATTAACACACAATTGCACTGGTCTCCACTCTGGCTCGAGTTGTCATCTCGTCCCTCCATCAGTGTGTGAGGTTTGTAGACCCTAGGACCCTTTAAAGGTTCAACCAGCAGGTCAGGCATCCAATTTCCGGATCATCTCATTGAGCCATAAATGCTGAGCTTGTTTCCTTTTCACGCAGAATGGCATGGTGGCAGTCGTGTGGCTACACAACACGGTCTCTCCCGTCCACGGACAGTGAAGAAGAAGAGGCGGAGGAGGAGGAGGCGGAGGAGGACGAGAGCAGCGCGTGCCCAACAGACCCAGACACGGCGGACATCCATTACGTCCTGGGGGATGTGACTCATCCCCACAGCGCCGAGGGAGACGCCATCATCGTCCACTGTGTTGGTAGGAAGCACGGGTTCACCTCGGCAGAGTCCCACACGCCTCCTGGTGATGTTAGGTGTGTTGTTTTTGTAGACGACTCAGGCTGGTGGGGCACTGGAGGCCTGTTTACAGCCCTCGAGATGAGATCCGACGAACCGCGGAAGCAGTACGACCTGGCGGGCAGGATGAAGGGTACTCCCACTCATCACTTATATTATCGTATGCCTGCGGAGCCCACTGGTGGACCAACGGGACCTGTCTTTCAGATCTGGATCTTGGGAATGTCTTATTCTTTCCCATTGATGACAAACAGTCTCGATCGGATGGCCAAGATCACGTAAGTTGTTCCGGGACAGAATTCGTTGTGTCGTCAGGCTACTGAATGACCCAGTGATGCGCGTGTTCTGGTCCCTTCAGTTGGCCCTGATAGTGGCACAGCGGAGGGACAAAGCCAACAACTTGTCTGGGATTCATCTGAGCGCTCTGGACAAAGGTCTGAAGAAGATTTATGTCGCCGCTAAAAAAAGGAGAGGTACGGAAAACCAACTGATGTGATGGGCAGATCTTCGGACGGCAGAGCTAGAAACCCACACCCCAGAGTGTGGACCCTTTCACAGTGTGGTGGTTCACCTGGAAGCCCAGGTGATTTCTGAAAAGCAGGACTCACTTTAAAATTGATGGGATGAATTCCAGACCTTCCCAACACGCTTCCTGATTTATTCCAGGCTGCGGGGAATGAGCAGTGGGAGTGAGCAGTCTGCGATCACATTAACGACGACATTGTTTCCCCCCTCTGTTATCTCAGCAACCAGTAAGCCTTTCCCTCTTTTTCCTCCCGCAAAGCAAGCGTGCATCTCCCTCGGATCGGACACTCGACAAAGGGTTTCAACTGGTACGGCACCGAGAGGCTCATCAGGAAACACCTGGCTTCCAGAGGCGTCCCCACCTTCATGTATCCTGACTGCTGGTCTGCCAGAGGCGCTGAGATTGACGGTGTTTTCTCAAGGATCCGGATTTGCTTTTAACTCGGCCGGCAGATACTACCACAGCAGGACGCCCAGACACACAGCTGCAGCTGAGGCAAGCACCTCTGCAGCAGCAGCAGCAGCAGCGGCGGGGACCCCCGGCCCGCCGTCCGATCCTCGGGGCCCTGCGCACTGCCCAGTTTCATGAGAGGAGTCCACGTGTTCTTCTACAACCTGCCCGCATCAGAGAGGAAGAGCCTGGCCCGCCATCTCCTCACATATCCTTTCCTGGCTGGCCGTCAGGGGGCGCTGTGCTGTTCACACATCAGCTCCACCCTAATCCAGGCTTGAGTCGAGTTCTGTCAGCCTTAGCTGGAGCACTTATGATGGCGATGAGGAGGAGGTCATGAGTGCGGAGGTCACACACCTAGTGGCCCAGGTGGAGAACCAGGTCCACACACAGGTGGGCACTGGGCGTTCCTGCTGGCCTTTGTGGGGTAGGTGAACAAAGAGCAGGTTTTTGGTTTCATTGTTTTGGTTTGTGTGAACAGGAACTAAAGGATTTGGTCCATCGATACCCGCAGGCTGTCGCAGTGAAGACGGCCTGGCTGGAAGTCTGCTTCTCCCAGCAGCAGAAAGTCCACACCGGACAATTCACACATGTTCTCTCCTAACTTTTATTTTTATCATTTTAAATCCAGTTTATCAGAGTAAATCCAGTGATCACACTTACCTAAAGAACCTGACATCTTCTAATCTGCTTTCAACCTTTTAATCTTTACACAGTACGTACAGTAAACACACACATCTAGAGTAAACACACCAGGCCTAGCTGGGTTTACAGTACAAGACCGGCCTTTGTGTGTGTGTGTGTGTGTGTGTGTGTGTGTGTGTGTGTGTGGCAGCAGGGGAAAATCAGGAGAATGATGAAAAGTGAACTTGTAAATTCAAAAATAAACCTGCTTTAGTCAAAAATGTTCACATGGAAGCCTGTCTGTGTCTGCGCGCTCGCTTGTGTGTGTGTAGGTGTGACGAGAGCGTGTTTGGGTAGAACGTAAAGGAGGTGTGTGTGTGTGTGTGTGTGTGTGTGTGTGTGTGCCGCGCGTGTGTGTGTGTGTGTGTGTGTGAGACTCCACCTCTGTCCAGAGGCGGTGCTACTCGGCGCTGTTAAAAAACAGTATTTTTACGCTTTTCCGCTTGGCTGAGGAGACAACCGATAAGAACCGACCGCGCGGTGCCCTCTACACACACACACACACTCACACTCTCGCTCTCTCTCTCTCTCTCACACACACACACACACACACACACTCTCTCTCTCTCTCTCATACACTCACACACACTCTCTCTCTCACACACACACACACACACACACACACACACACACACACACACACACACACACACACACACACACACGGCGCCGTGCTGTGGAGGAGCTTCGGTGGACTCGGACGCGGAAGCAGCTGCTTCACCTGTTGGAGGCTGGTGAGGTGCTGCTCTGACCTCTTTAAAGGTAGGCGGACTGACTTTCCGGCCTCTCGCCCCGGAAACCGACCTTAAAACCGAGAGTCTCTGAACTCAAGACGACCCCAAACGAGGAGCTTCGACAGAAAAGCTGAACCCGACCGGCTACTTTCAGCCTCCAGCGACTGTCTGAGCGCCCAGGTCGCAGCTGTCCGTGAACGTGTTTGTAACTAACGTGTAAAATGCAATTTTGTTCCAGCTAACGGCTATAAAAGTGTTTTATTTGCTCGGCTGACACCTAAACGTCACGTGGGAGCCGTCACGAGCGCGTCTCCGCGGTGCCGCAGGAAAGTCCCGCGTGGGAGACCTTCGGTGGCGCCTTTGAACGCTTCCTGTGCGAAGCTGAAGGCTCCGGCACCGGCGTGGGCTGGGGAGGGACGCTAACGCTCGGATGTGTCACCGCAGAGCTTTGCTGCCGCTTCACATGGACGTCAGAGGTCGGCCATGATGACGACGACAGCCTCGGTCTCCGCACCTTCAGACAGGTGAGAGCAGCCCGGACGGGCTGGGTTCGGGTTCGGGCTCGGGTTCGGGACGTGAGAAGAGGTCGCTTCCCTAGGCATCTGCAGGGAAGAGTCCTGCTTGGACCTTAGGTTGGAGGTCCCAACAGAGGTTTCCCTTTCTTGGCCCCCAGAGAGACACATTAGGCACTGGTGTGTGTGTGTGTGTGTGTGTGTGTGTGTGTGTGTGTGTGTGTGTGTGTTGCTGTGGTGTCGGTGTGTTTGACCGGCCCGTCCTGGAGCAGGTGCCGGCACAGCCACAACCTGCCCGAGGAGCACGACGAGACCAGCACCATGGCGCCAACGGCCAGCGGGCCAGGCTCAGGCTCCGCCTCCGCCCCCACCGACCGCAGCATCCATCCAGAATACACCACCCTGGCGGACGACTCCTCGTTCGGGATGGTCCGGGACCCGGAACACGGGCGCGACCTGCGTCTCTCCCCGCCTGGCGCCAGCTTCTTCTCCTACCCCAGTCCCCACAGCTCTGCCGTGGGCTACAACCAGCCCACCCCCTTTCCCAGCCAGGCCGACGGGTCCTGGCTCCACCCGAGCTTGGCCAGCAGCTGGTCGGGGTACCCCAGGAGCCTGCCCTCCTACCTGAACCAGAAAGACCTGCCCAGCTCGGCGGGCAGTGGCTGGGTGCCCGGGTGCCGCTCCCTGTCCCTGCCTGGCAGCGCCGCCGCCAGCAGCCTGGAGCAGCCCCTCTCCCTGTGCTCCAACCCGCCGGCCGCCGGCCCGCGCCACCACAGGCTGCCCTACTGGTGCCAGCCCCAGGGAGAGTCCTTCTCCAGGGCAGCGGCGCCCAACAAGCCCCCGTGGGCCCCCTACCACCCAGCCAACGGCACATGCTGTGAGTTCCGTTCGCCCGGCGGCTAGCCTTCACCTTCAGGACGCAGAGGAGCTCATTCCCTCTGCTCTCCTCCATATCCAGGCAACTGCAGACTTCCTGGACCAGGATGCGGCCAGATGTGAGTATCCGCCCACGTTTGAGCTGCTGGGCTCTTCTGTCCGAGCCTGAGCGTGACCTTTGTGTCACGCAGAGGTCAGCCCATCCGCCCTCCGTACAGCTCGCCGCTGTCTCTGGAGCAGAGTAAGAGCTAACCGTCGCCCCCGGCAGCCGGCGGCTGGAGCCGGCACCAACCGCTGACTTTGTTCCGCTCCAGGGAGGGTGTTCGTCACCTACGAGGCGGACAACGACAAGCACGTCAACGACGTCATCAACTTCGCCGCTCTGCTGCGGCACAACGGCTTCGACACGCACGTAGGGAGGGGAAGGCGGTGGTGGTGGGGGGGCAGCAGGGGCCGGCTCTGACCTTCGCTCCTTTCAGATCGATGTTTTCGAGCAGCAGCTGAGGAGCATCAGCAAGATCGACTTCATGGAGCGCTTCCTCAGCGAGGTGAGACCCACCGCCGGCGGTGGGGCCGGAGCGCGCCGGGACGGCCGCGGCCTAACGCGCATGTGGTCCGCCTCACACAGAAGGGCTACGCTGATCATCATCATCATCAGCCCGCTCTTCCTCCTGACTCTTCCTGCCTCGCTCTTCCTCCTGCTCTTCCTCCCGCTCTTCTTCACTCTCTTCCTCCACGCTCTTCCTCCTGCTCTTCCTCCCGCTCTTCCTCCCGCTCTTCCTCCTGCTCTTCCTCCTGCTGTTCCTCCCGCTCTTCCTCCTGCTCTTCCTCCTGCTCTTCCTCCTGCTCTTCCTCCGGCCCCAGGAGTCATTCCTTGGCCTGTCTGACGCAGCTCCAGATTGAGTTCATCCAGAACGGGAGCAAGAACTTCCGGTTCATTCCCATCCTGTTTCCTGGGGCCACCAAGGTAAGCCCGGCGCCGGGGGGCGGGAACGGCCGGGGCGGGAACGGCCGGCTCCGAGGAGCCGCCCTCAGGCTGGTGTGCTGTGCTCTGTGGGTCCCCAGGGCCACGTCCCCAGCTGGCTCCAGAACACACACATCTACAGGTGGCCCCGCGACCAGGAGGATATTCTGCGGCGCCTGATGAGGGTGGAGAAGTACAACCCTCCGCCTATCGGGCCCCTGCCCACCATCGTCTCCATTCCCATTTAAAGAGGCGGAGCAGACGCGAACGGACGCCAGCTGCTCCGCTGACGAGGAGGCTGATGAAGATGGCTTCTTCCTGGAGCAGACGGACTGGCCGCCAGTCCCAGCCAGCAACGCTTCTCCACCCATACCTGCCGTCGCTTCACTGCCCTCCAACATTTCCCCAGGAAACCCTCCCTCACTCCTTTTTTCTCCCTTCCTTTTGAAAGAAAGCTGGATCCCGTCTGCGTTTTCGCCTACAGCCACGTGTTTTACAGCCGGGCTCCTGTTGGCCGGATCCAGTCTCCACTGGTGGAACACCTGGACCCCCGACCCCCTGAGCCCATGAGCCAGGGCCAACAGGCTGGCCCCAGACGTGTAGTCACATGGCCTCGTGGTTGAAGGAACCTCCTCTCTGAGTGGGTCCGGCGTCTCCTCAGGTTCTCTGCAGGTTTCCATAGCAGCAGTAAAAGGTGTCACCAGCCCAGCTCTTTGTTCGTGCTGATAAAGACGCCGCTGGCCGCTCACGCCGCTCCGCTGACGTCACGCTCGGAGTCCAGCGGCTAAGCTGTGCTCTGGTTTTACCTTAATCATTAATTTATTGGACCCAGCGAGGCAGCGTGGACCCCCCACCCCCCACTGGATTCCTGTGACTGAACTTGTGCTACAGTCCCAAAGTCCAAGGTGAAATCATCCTGCTTTGTTCACTTGTAGTGTGTGTGTGTGTGTGTGTGTGTGTGCGTGTGCCAGTCAGTGACAGTCAAAGCCAGGCAAGCAGAGACCTGGGGCTGGTTCACCTGGAGACCTTCAGGCGTTTACTCTCACGCAACAGAGCTGCATTTTTGTGAGGGAGAGGCTTGAGAATGGATACGTTTAGGCTTTACACTCCTTTAGGTGAAAAAAGAACCCAAACAAACAGAAATTATTCCGTGTTTGTGTAATTACCTTTGGTGGGAAGCTGTCGCCAGTAATGAGCCTGGTTTTATCTGTGTTTGTTGATGATTTTTTCCACCTGAAATGCCCAACATCCAATTATAATGAGTCATGTTGGAACAAGGAGAAAATTAAATAAAAAAAATCCACAATAAAGTCTATTTTATTCCCTGTGAACCATCAATGTTTGCACCACAACCTTGTGCGTTCTGGTGGATTCCGAACTAGACACGGCAACCCGCACGGTTACACGCTGAGAGCAGGGAGCCCACTCCACCGGCGGGTCCGCGGGCCGCCTCCCGGGCCAAAGCTGATCCCACTCCAGGGTTCACCTGCCTCCGAGCCTCCGGGGGCTGGTGGCCCTGTCGTGTGAACCTACAACCTCAAACAGGATGTCCTATTAGCTGACACAGCCGCGCGCGGAGCCGCTTCTCAAGAGCTGACTCAAGTGGGTCATCGCGATGTGGCGAGTGGAAAGGTCACGTGTGCCGGCAGAACAAAGCGTCTGTGGGTGCAGAAAATGGTCACTTGCGTGAATAAAAGAGACGCAGCAGCAGAGCGTGGTTTAATGATCTTTATCTTCACCGGAGGCGACACTGCAGATGTTCATACAGACATCGTTAAAAAAATCTGAATACAGTGTCTCATATATTCATCCACATACTGAAAAGTAAATGAAATAATATTAATTTCAATAACATAACAACAAAAGACGTCCGTAATAAAAGTGGATTACAAAGTGACCTTTCATGTAAATAACTTTGAAGCATTAGGTAACAGAAGAAAAAAAAAAAAGACAATAATTCCATTTAACTGTATGTAAAAACATTGCAAGTGCTATTTGTTCAAAGCTACAAAAGACACAAAAGAGCAGGAAGCGTTATCGTTTTATTTCCTTCAAGGAAAGGTACTATAAAATAAGTTACAGTACAGTGAATTCATCCAAACGCTTGTTCCCGTCCTCCAGCGTTTGGTTTCTCTGTAGGCACAAACCAGAGGAGGAACTCAGAGAAGCGGAGAGAAGCGTTGCCCGGCGACAGCCTCTCCCTCCACAGGAAAGCCACAGCCGATATCGCTGCGCTCATCTCCAGATGGGCCGCACGCGAGCGTCTCAACGTGTGCAACCTCGGTAATCTGCAGCCGCATCTGTGTCACCCTGCCTGCGTCCTCGGTGGAAACGCTGTTTTCTTCGTGAGCTCCAACACGTTGACCTTTACTTCATGTGTGAGACGGAGACGAGCGCTCAAACGTCGTCGGCGGGTAGAGGAGGGATGTTGAACCTTGGTCTGGTGAAAAACGCCATCTTCTCTCTGCGCGGCAGGAAAAGCAGCAGCCGGTGATCATCAAACACTCGCGTCTGAATCTGATCTCAGTCCTTCAACAACCGTCCAATCCTCGGATGTAGATGTTAAGTTTCTGATTTGAGGACAAAGAAAGCAGCAAAGGACCTAATTTCGTAAAGACTGACTCGCCCTCTACTGGGTTAGTTAACGGCTTGGAGCGTGTGTGAGAAGGAAAATACCCCAAAACGTGACCTTTAAGGCCAAAGTTTTTCTTGAAGTCCTTTTCCAAGGCTGATGATGAGATATAAGAGCAGCAGTGTGATTGGCTGCAGGTCCGAACTCCTCCACACTTCACTGACGCTGATTCTTCTGGGTAAATGTTCAACACAACCGTTTGGCTTTTGCCCACTTTAAACTCAGACACCGGCGACCATGGTTACACCGGCGACCATGGTTACACCGGCAACCATGGTTACACCGGCGACCATGGTTACACCGGCGACCATGGTTACACCAGCGGTATGGCTGTGCGAGTGGGCGCCATTTTGTGCCCATCACCCGACCCCACGCGGCTCCGGCCCCGCCCCTGCCCTCTGGGGTGTTTCCCTCACCTGAAGGTCTGCACCGGCAGAGGCTCCTTCTGGCTCTGCCCCCTCATCTGCAGGACCTCCTTGGAGGCCTTCCTCAGCCTCCTCTCTGCCGCCTCCTCCTGCCGCTGCTCCTGCTTGCTCTGGCTGGCCTGTGGAAGCGGCGCGTTAGTGCTGCAGGCCCAGGCGCGCCTCCGGCCGACCGCCGGCACGCTCACCTGTCTCTGGGCCTCTCTGAGCAGGCAGCGGAATCGCTCGTCTCTCAGGGCCCAGTGGGGGGGCTCGGGGCCCTCCCTGGCCTGCGGCTCCTCCAGCCGCAGCTTGAGCTCCCTCAGAGTGCTCAGCTCCTCCATCAGCTGCCTCTGGCGGGTCCTGCAGGCCTGGAGATCCAGCTCCAGGTCCAGGGAGGTCCGAGTGGGCTGCTCAGCCAGGGAGCAGCGGTACGACTGCTGCACACGCGCAAACCCCTCAGAAACGCTAGCCAGACACACCTGAGCAGCAGGGGAAGACCGTACCTGCTTATATCTCAGCGTCCGCCTCTCCAAAGTGTTCCTGACGAAGGGGGATTTCTTCGGCAGGGTGGAGCTGTCGCTGTCGCTGCGGTACAGCTGGAAGAGCACATACGGGACAGGTGGATAACGGACCTTAAAGGTCCCGCCAGCCAGGCAGGTTCATACGTTCACTCTGCTCCTCTCCTCCAGTTGTCTGGCACAAAACGAGCCACATTTGCTCGTTTTAATAGCAGAGCTCATTCAGACTCCAGAGGAGAGTAAGAAACACCTGAACACACACCAGCGCGGGCACGGACACTAGAAAACCAGCAGGTTGTGCTGATCACTCACCCTGCACACATACTGACTCCGTGCACCAGGAGAAAAGGTCTGCGAGCGAACGATGGTGCTGCCGCGCATGAACGGCGAGGCGTGACCCCAGCGGCCGCCCCGCTCTTTGTGCCGCACTCGGACCGGCTCTGGAAACAAGCCGTCCGTCATGGTGGCCTTCTCCACCTGCACAGCCGCAGACGGACGCCTTCATGCACCTGGCTCCTGAGGCGGATCAGCGCCGGTCGCCGCCGACTCTCACCTTCATTGCGGACAGTTTGGCGGCGCTCCGGTCGCAGCGCCCCCCGGTGGCGAGGCACAGGCCCTCTGCGCACAGACCTTCGGAGCAGGCCCCTGCGAAGGCCGTGCTGTTGCTGCAGCCGCTGTCCACCGACTCTGCCTGCCAGCTCCTGGAAAACACCCCTTTATTACCTCACAGGCCCGCGCAGCAGGACCGGCGCTCAGAGAGGCGGGCACCTCTCCGACGACCTCTCCCCCGGCTCCTCCTTCCTGTCCGGCCGCTGCAGCTGCAGCTCCAGCTCTGACTCCTGCTCTTCTAGGTGGGTGGTGGTGGCGCGTGACATCAGGCTGCATACGGCGTCCTGGGACATCAGAAACAAGCCTTGAGAATAAACCCCTCTGATCTTTTGTTTTCCGTGTTCACTCTTTTAGGCAAAGGTTGACCTTCTGTGACCCCGGCAGAGCAGCGGGAGGGGGCAGAAACACGACCGCGTGCTGGTCGGAGCCATGCACCAGAATGTTGGGCACGAGGGAGAGAGGCGCCGCGCTGACAGCGCTCAGCTTCAAGGCTGACAAACAGCGCTGGTATTTACCCACCGAACCGGTCCGACCAGTCCCGAGCGCTGGGATCAGGTCCCAGGACGGAGGGTGACTAACGCCTCCGTTGGCGTCGGTCTTTAAGAGCGAGCGAACCGTCGGTGTTGACACAAATGATCATAAAGCAGACGTTTTTCTCTTGTTTCTATAGTTCTACGAGGTGCACGTCCACTCCGGCGATGCTTGGGTACGGTCCTACTCCAACCAAACGTCCTAAAGCTTCCAGCTGGCGGCGTGTGTTCGGCCCCTGTGGCTGCTGGGGGTCAACGCCGGTCTTTGACACAGGAAACACACAGTGTGCATTTATTCACCATGGCTCTGAGTCTCTGCTCCTCCTCCTGGCTGTCCTGGTGTCTACGGTGGCTCAGGTTCTTCTGCTCGTACTTGGGAAGCTCCGCCCCGCCCACCATCTGCACCCGCAGCCACTGGTACACCATCTCCGCGCTCCCCTCGCAGTCTGCCAGGCTCACCTGGGCGGTGCCCTTCAGAGAGAGGAAGAAGAGGAAGAAGGAAGAACGTCCCCTTCTGTCCACAACACACTCCGAATGTCTGCGGGGGCGTCAGACCCACCAGCAGCTCCTCCTGAGCCGCAGGTCCCAGCGAGCAGACGGAGAGCTGCAGCGCGCAGGCCGCCAGGGGGGCTGCTGCCACCGGGATGCAGAAGCCCTCGTTGAAACTCATCTGGCACTGCGGCTCCAGGGCCGTGCAGCAGTAAAAGGCACAGGCCCTGCTGGCGTCCAGGGGAACCAGGTGGACCTTCACGTACCTGCGCGGGCGGGCAGCCGTCACACAGGAGCACGGCCGACGCGCTCTACTATCATGCACTCATGCGTGCGGAGGAACTCACACTTTGTGGCCGTCTCTGACGATCCACCTGTTCAGACCTTTGAGTTGCAGCAGATGCAGTCGCAGAGACTGAGAGCCAGAGTCCCACCTGGGAGGAACGACAAGTGGAGTCAGAAACCCAGAACTTCTCGCTGGTTTTACCTCACAACATTTGAACGGAAAGAAAAAGTGCAGGCAGCACCAGAGGACACGTCCACCCAGCACCTAACCCTAACCCTCAGATCTGATAGCACCAGTCCGTTATCACTGATGGCCTCCTCCCACACACACACAGGCCCGCTCAGCAGGCTCGCAGGCATGTGTGCAGATGTGAGTGCAGCAGTCACGGTGCCAAAGATGCACGTGTGATTCCGTCATCAACACGTCCCGTACGTGTTGATGACGTCCTGAAGGCAGCAGCCCCGAGGACGAGCACACGCGTCACTGCCCTGACACGGGCACGAGTGTGTGTGTGTGTGTGTGTGTGTGTGTGTGTGTGCTGTTGGAGCGGCGCTGCTGCTCTGTGGCAGCTTCACCAGTGGTTAGCTATTCTGTCACTGACCCAGAAAAAAACAAAAACACTTCCTTTGACATAAAAAAAGTCAGAAAAAAACAAAAATATTTACAGCAAAAAACCATGAAAGGGGAACGCGCGGCTGCCTGTGCTCAAGGACCAGGTTGAGGTTTGTTTAATTGCTATTTTTACGTTTTTTACTATTAAGTTCTCTGCTCCTCTTTTTTTGATGCTTCATCCAAACCAGAGCAAACATCACTCGAGCATGATAAACGCCATTTTGGGTTGTCCGTAGGGACGGGTCTGAAGGGTTTTCAGCTGTGTTAGTGTTTGCAGAGTCAGTGCAGTAACTTACAGCAGCCCCAGCCTGACCTGGGGGGGCTCACTCCCAGAGGCCACCTCCTTCATGAAGGACATCTCCTCAGACTCCTCCGCCCTGTTTGGAGACGAAAAAACAACATAAAAATAAGGCTTTCACTTTTTATTTGTGTCAGATGCAGCTGGGAGGCGCTCATGCGCCATGGCAGTCGCCCTCCACGAACCTCCGGCCCCAGGCCTCAAAGACCCCGCTATCTGTGGCCAGAGCGTCCTCAGACACGCCTGTGGAGACTCTCCGGGCTCTCCTGCCGCTTCGGTTTCCACTGTTGCCCCTCAGAGTCACCCCTGGGTTCAACAATAAAATAAAATCACACACACACACACACACACACACACACACACACGCCATGAGTCAGCGGGATTGATCTATACTTGAGGAAAAGGGTCCGCGGTGTTTCACTTGCCTGCGGAGGTGAAGGGCCCCGAGGGCCCCGAGGGCCCCGAGGGCCCCGAGGGCCCCGAGGGCCCCGAGGGCCCGCTCTCTCTGTGGCTCTTGTCCAGCTGATGCACAGTGACTGAGTTGTCGCTCAGCATGGCGCCGTGTGACAAGGTCTGCGATTGGCCCCGCAGCCCCTCCAGCAGGCCCCGGGCCGCCTGCTCCATGTACTCCTCCGTCATCTGTGTGAGGGGGCAGTCCGGCGGGGCCGACTGGTAGGGGGTGTCCATGGGCGAGCTGGGGGGCGAGAGGGAGGACAGCGAGGACCGGGACGAGAGGGAGGCCAGGGACTGCGGGGTGTCGTGGGAGCGCTTGGTTTTGCCGTGGTTGAGGGGCTCGGGGATGAACACGGAGCCGTCTCTGGACACGGCCTCCAGGGGCAGCAGGTAACGCAGGTGGGGGTCCAGCGGGTCCCCGGCGGGGTCGTGGCGCTCGTACTGGGGCACGCCATAAATGTCGCTGAAGCTGATGGAGCTGAGAGAGCCTCTGCTGGAGGCCAGCGAGCCCCTGCTGGAGGCCAGGGACCCACGACTGCTGCTGGAGGAGACGGTCAGAGAACTGGCCGACAGACTGCGGAGAGGAAGAGGGAAAAAAGCCCGACACACTTCAGACAAGATGGAGGGACGGCGAAGAACTGAGAGGGACAGATTGAAGCTGGAGCCAAGGCAGCACCTCCTCAGCTGGGAGTGAAGGTAGGTGGTGATCCGAGTGGCCTCCTCCAGCTGCCTCAGCAGCACCCTCCTCTTCTCCTGCTGCAGGATTCTGTCATGAGATCATCCGACAGGCGCTCGCGTCAGGGTTGGTTTCCTGACGTCTGCGGTTGAAACAGGAAGCGATGAGACGTCCTCCTGCTCACCTCTGATTGGCTCCCTGGCTCTGGGAGCTGTGGGCTCTCTGAACCTCCTCCTCCAGCCTGGAGCGCTCCTCCTCCAGCTGCAGCAGCGTCTGCGGGCAGTGCTGCTGTTTGCTGACCAGGATGATGTCCTGCAGGAGGGCCTCCTTCTCTCGCAGGAGCTGCATGAAGTCCCGATCCCGATCCGCCTCGGCCCGTCCTGACCAGCTCTCGCTATCCAGCTGTGCCAGCTGATGTTGTATGCTCTGCACTCTAGAAGGACAAGAAGAAAGAAGAAAGAACAACCATCCTGGGTCAGCTCAGAGCAGGCCCACTGGCCCAACGACACCAGATCAGCTCCCAGCTACACCTGCACATGTAGCTGCAGCTGGAAACATTTCAGACGTTTCAAGTGGACGTTCTGTTTTACGATCCGAACTCAGCAGAAGACTGGAAAATGTTGAGCTCAGGTTGCAAAAGGCCTCATCTTAAATTCCTAATATTCATAAATATGAACCATGAACCTCCTCAAACTGTTGAAGTGATGTGTGACCCACTTAGGTTTTACTCAGCGTCACCACAATTGTACCTATAAACTTAAGCAACAAACTAAATATTGCAATATAATATAGCAAATAAGCAAAAAAACATTTAAAAAAAAATCTGTATTCTGCACTATTCTCTTACATTTATGTGTAAACAACACTAAACTGATGAATCACACAAACAGACACGTTTTAAATGTAAAGTGAGTTAAAAATTCCTTCTAAGCTTTTGCCTAATGACGTAACCATAGCAACAAAGAGCTCTAAACAGAACTGTTGACAACATATTTGTGCTCTAACGAGTGTTTACTCAGTTGCTCTTACCTGCGGTGTTACACACAGCCTCAGTGTCTGCACGGCAGAACCGGGTGTGTGTAACAGCAGGTATTTGCGCCGCACACACTGGCGATGCTGCGGCTGGAACGACAGCGCAGTCATCTTCATCTTCATCATCAGCCAGTAAAGCCAGTCCGGCTCAGATTAAATAACTGTTTGTGGATTAGAGGCGGCGTGACTCAGGGACCGAGCACGCAAGTTTCCACAGGTCTCTTCCCACACTGATGTCATGCACTAGCGCTACGTCTGCTGCATCACCACGGTAACGTGAACTTGGCCTGGCTAACATCACGGTGACTCTTCACAGCTGGAGCGCACGTTCTCCAGCACGACTGTCTCGATAATTTGTGGAAACCACAAATCTCTTGATACAGTACAATTTGAGTTTGGACTGATCTTGAGCCGGGGCGTATGTAACCGGTGTGTGTGTGTGTGTGTGTAGACGTCCAGCTCATTCCTTGGCCAGACTTCACTCAGCACCCACGGCCGCTGGGCGCCGGTACCACACAGAACGCGCCCTCCCACCCCTCGGGCAAGGCCCGGGGGAGAGGGGCAGCTGATGCGAGTGACTCAGGGATGCGTGCCGATGTGTCACAGCACCACAGCTGAGGAGGAGAACCACAACAACTTACTTTTTCTTAGCTTCTTCATACTGCCAGTTGACCTTCACCTTGTCCAACAAATGTGAGGAGTCCTGGAGGCCGTACCCAAAAACAGCAGAAGGAGGAGATATGGGGATGTCATTTCAGCAGCCAAAGTGTAGTCAAGGCTCAGGATTCTGCAGGGATTTGCGGATGTTTCCTGCTGTCTGCACGTGGACAGAAGCTCCCACCTCTCCCATGATGTCAGTCTGACAGCCAGTGTCACAGTATTGCTGCAGGTTGCACGAGTCCCCAGCGTTTCCAGTGTTGTTTGCCGCCTCGCTGGCCGAGTCACAGATAGACAAGCTGCTCTGGAAGTTCACCGTCAGCTTCGCAAGGCTCTGTGTGACACAACCACCATCTTGAGAAAACAAACAGCCAACAATCCCCAAAGAAACCTCTGGTTCCTTTCTGCTCTTGATTGTGACATCGCCTAGAAATGCCTCCAAAACTGCAGGATGGCACAGAGTCTGTTACTCATTACATCAGTCACAGTTCACAGACTTTTCTGCTCGTCTTGGCGGTGATTCACACGTCTGAAAATGCGCTTGGTGGAGTCGTGGGGCACTAGAGGTCAGCAGAGAGCACCCGAGGGGGCAGCGAGGAGAGCGCTACCTGGATGAGGTCCTGCCTCTCCTTCTCGCCGGTGCTGATGGCCTTCTTGATGCTGCACAGCTCGCTGCAGATGGCTTGAGCTTCGTCCAGCTTGTAGTTGGTGTGGCTGCAGGACATCTTCCTGTCGATTCTGAGACACAGGAAACGAAACCAGATAAAAACAAACGTTAACAGACTTTCTAATGCCGTGTGTCAATGTCAATGTTTCCATTGACATATTTGCTGTAACACTCAAACGACTGAGTTAAAAGGTAACGACATCTGCGTGTTAAAATACCTCGTCTCGTTTAGAAAAGGATCTTCTTCGGGTGCTGCCTATAAATGCATTTAGTCATTTATAGTTTGCACATGACTCCGCAATCAAAAGAGGACATCTTATTCACATAACTGGTGAGAGGGTGGAGGCGTGATGTTGGGAACAGGTCAGCAGGAAATAAGTCACACAGACGATCACAGAGGAGCGTCTGAAGCATTCGTGTGTGGGCGGTAACAATCATCAGCTACTTGCATGGTTTTTTTGTTTAATAAAATACCGCCAATGCATGTGAGAGCCCGGTGTAAATGGAAGCCTCTGTATTTGGGTGGGGTAAAGAAAAACAGATCCCCCCCCAGAGGTTGGATCAGTGTCGCCCTAAATTGGACAAAAACAGATGAGAACACGAAAGAAAGCAGCTCTCCCTTTTTAACGTCAGTGAGTTAAAGGGGGTTCTTGCTTCGGGGCGGGGGCACCGTGCCTCCTCCATCGCTGGACCTGGCACGTGGCCCCCGCTCTCTCTCTCCGCAGCCCACTTCCTCCACTCTCCTACAACAGCAGGTACTGTTCACCCAGCCGACCCTACCTTTTCCTCCCAAAACAAGGTCTGCTTTGTCCCTCCCTCCCCATTCACCCGCCACCCCCCACCCTTTGGCCCAGCCTGGCAATTTAGACGCTTCACAAAAAAACAAACAACAACAAAAAAAAATCCCATATTTAGCAACAAGCAACAGGTCTGATGTCGCTCGTGTCCTCTAAATTCTTCAGTTCATGTGACGGAGACGCAAACGGACAAGGAACCGTTTGGGAAATGAGTAAAAATCAGATGAGCGCTTTCACGCCCACAAAAAATTCATAGTTTTTTCAGTTACAGGGTGATGATTTGGCCGTTCGTCTCCTTTATCTGATCACACGGTGAGGACAATTAGCTAAACTGCTGACAACAGCTGAGTTTGGGAAAACAGCAGCCGTGGGGTCTTTTCTGGCCTCAGATCTACAGGCCAGCAGAGAAGAAACAATAGGACGCACGCACGCACGCACACACACACAAAAATGTGAAAACGCACACACAAACAAAGGGGAGGATGTGTCTATGTGTTCTACATGCTGTATATTCTGCTGGCTATTCTGGGAATCACCAGAGTTGTGTATTATCTGGGAGATAAGGGACTCTTCGGCGGGACTCAGGAAGTGCAGAGGAATTTGCTGCCCGCTATCTCTCTGTTTTTGAAAACTGGCTCTGGGGCCAACAGCTCCCCTCCCCTCGCCGTGGAGCAACTTCCTCTGCAGGCTGAGCCTTGGCTCCCTGCACTCCACTGGTGCATCCTCTTCCTGAGGTGGAGTCCCCCTTTTCCATTAAAAAAAAAAAAACCAAAAAAAAAACTCCATTTCTCTTCTAAAACACTCGTTTTTTTCCATCTTGTCCAAAAGGTGGAGCTTTTAATTCCAATGTGACATTTGGAGCTGTTCCCTTATGTTTCCAACACAGGCTACAGTCACATTAGATGTTACTGCTAAAGACCAAACTAAACAGGATTAATCGCTCCATTGTTTCAAATCTCGTCTCAGAGCTCCGCGTGAACTCTGGGACAGTGGGAACATGGCGAAATGGGAGAGAGAATTAGAGGCAGAGGCACATCAAACCCTGTGAAGGAGACAGAATAAAAAAGGCTGCTGGGCGGGGAGCTGCAGCGCTGAGGAAAGAGAGGGGTGCCCGTGCGAGGAAGGGTGGGCCGAGGTTACGGACGTAGAGAAACACTCACTCTTGCAGGGTCTCCACCCCCATTTCCTTATATTGCAGCTCCTGCTTCACCTGGGCCAGCTCCTGCTTGAGTCTGCAGAGCTGTGGACACAAGGCCGAGCAGCAGGTTAGCGCAGTGCACAATGGCGCTTCTCTCCCCACGACCTGCCAGAAGCGCTTAGTCACGGCTGTGCAGGAATGCCTGGCTATGATTACACACGCGCACAAAAAGCATCTTTATGGTGTCGCCGACGGGGGATAAAATCTGCGCAGCCAGCTAGAAACGTGCTGATGTGTGTCGTTATCCGACGAGATCTGAGGCAAGGTTTAAATCCACGGGTGCTTTCATGTTTATTTTTCTGCCAAAGGTGACTCTCCAAACTAAAGTAAGTGGCTGAAGGAGATATCACCTGTTATGATTTATAGGGAAAGGACGGAATAATCAAACAATCGCTCCGCAGACAGAGGCGGAGGAGCCTCTGCAACCGTGGGAGACAGCTGAGGACGTCTGTGTCCCAGCACGTGTCTGAGGGAGCTTTGGACACCAGAATAGATCCTGAGGGGAGACTGTGGATACTCTGGAGAGGAGACGCGTCCCTTCCAGTGTCTGAGAAGGACACTGGGGAACGGCTGGTCCGGCCATTAGCGGAAATGAAAGATCCAGTTACATACTGGCGACCGCAATTTCCTCCCAAAGTTGTAATTCGAACACATACAAGTGAACTGTTTACTTCCAGTGATGCAGATATCCCGACTGCCTTTTTAAAGAATCATTTTTAACTCATTTGTCAGTATGAACAAGTGGTTCAGTGCTCAGATCTTTTGCTTTGAAAAGTGCACCTGATTTCTGTGTCTGACTTTCTGTCTGGCTTGATTGTGAATGACATGGCCGCTGTTAAAAATAGAGTAGGCGTGTGTTCTCGGCCGATACTTCTGATTTGTGCCCTGGCGCGCCCAGTGGATTCAAACACACTGTTTTGTTGTGGCCCCGATGAGCTCCAGCGGCTGCAGCTTGACCAGAAGGTTCCATTTAGAACCTCTCGTGGAGATTTGGAAAAAGTTGAAACAATCACTTTAAAATCCATCATCTGGCGTCTGTGAACATCACCCAGTCTACGGCATTCTGACGTTTGCGGCTGTCGGAGCTGTTAGCTTCACCGGGGACTTTAGATGATGCTGATTCGTAGGGTTTGACAACAGTGAGAAACGTATCTGCTGGTCATTTTATCGGGTAAAAAAAACCCCCATTTATTCCCAGAAAGACTAATTCATCAACTGTGCAGTAACCTTAGGTTCAGCCTTTCTGATGTGTGTGTCCAGCGTGGCCCCGCGAGCCGGTGACCTAGCCTCTGCCTGACCCTTTGATGATGATCTCATCCTCATCCTCTCGAAGCCCCTGAGCCAGAGCCACAGTATCCTGTAGGGGCCACACCCCAGTCCCCTTTCTATCCTAAAGGGCCCCTCTCTGCAGCCCATTGTTCTCCTCTGATAATGACTTACCCGCTCTCGTCTACAAGCTATTTCCACTTTGATTTGGTCGGGGTCATATTTCGCGTTGGAGGACGAGCCTGAGAGCGCTGTGAACACATGAAAACACAGACACGGTGGGATCAGCAGTTAGTTGGTGATTTTAAGGCAAAGTCAGAGGGTGTCCGGTGTCATGGACACCCCCTGGACACCGAGTGTGACAGCTGGATGGAGTCACAGGGTAAACTGGGCGGAGGTGCATGAAAGACAGGGTGGGGTGAAAAAAAGGGAATGGCGCTTTTTTTCTCCCGACAGCAACGCACCCCCACCAGTTCCTGAAAGCACTTCAACAGTATAGTGTAGATAATAAGTTCAGCTGAGGTCAAGTTCTAACTGGTCCTGGGACCTTACGGCTCACACGTTTCTCATCCTCAAGTATTCCCGCCCATGTGCACCCTCACGCCTCTGAGTGTGAGGGCGCACTCAGCGGGTCGTCCTTGTGTCTTACTGCTGGTGATGGAGCGATTGTCCTCAGAGAGCTCGTGGAAGAGCAACATTTCCTTTTGAGCCAGCTCCAAACGCTGCTGCTTGACCAGGTACATCTCCTTCTTGGCTTCAAGGGCCTCCTGGGCCACCACAAGGTACTCCTTTAGCATACGCTCCTGCTCCTGCCGCCACTGAGTCCGCGGGTTCTCGATCTGGGTCGTCTCTGCCAAAGGGATGCAAAAAAACAGGTAAATGTTTAAACCCAGCCATCCATCCACCCATCCATCCACCCATCCATCCTGGAACAGAGACGTTCTTTCCTCCTCAGAAACACGGTGATGTACTCACTGTTGATGTGGTCGATGTAGTAAACTCCGACCTGCTGGTCGTAGACTTCCTCCCACCCCAGAGGGAGTTCATCTCCAACGCAGTCGGCAAAGGTCAGCGGTTTGGTGATCCTGAAACCATTTAAATGCAATTAGCAGGCTCACCACCCCGGGATCATGGTGGAACGCCGTTAGTCAGTCATCGCCAACACCGTGAGGTGGCTTACGCGTTGTTGCCTCACTCATTCTTGCCAGTTAGGAAATCTGTAACCCAAAGACATTTTACTCAAGAGCAGAAACTGTGTGGGACCGGGTCCGCCGACAGCCGGGCCCACGTCGCTGATTACCCTCCATCAGCAGAGACCAAAGTGGGCCCTGTGGCAGCGACCTCTTGCACCTCAGTATGCTCACAATGCAGACAAGAGGCCCGCGTCCACAGACGCACACGTGCACTCGGCTTAGAGACGACCGCATTCCTCCGGTGACGGAGGCACTGGGATACATTCTGAC
>CAAE01010454.1:15836-27168 GCA_000180735.1 Tetraodon nigroviridis | reverse complement strand
GGTAGACATTACTTCTCATGGTACATAATTGTGGGACCAAACTAACCTGGCTGAAGCTCCAGGGGGCTTGACTAGTGTAAATCAGCCCCAAATGAATGGATTGGGTTAAGAGAAGTAAAGATGTTGTCCTTTCTAGGTTTGACAGTGAGTCTAGTTTATGGTAACTGAGGAGATTCTTGGTTAGATGGTGTTTGCTTGTAAGTAAGTGGATAGGTAGGTCAAAGTTGACAGTGGCGTTGTCACATTTGACAACAGTATTAGCTGCAATGTCAGACTGGTCAACAACCAAACCAGTGCTACATGGAGAAGGATGTGAGTTGGATCAGATGAACTTTGGTGTCACCTTGGATGTGTGCAGGCACACATTTTCAGTACTCTCATGATTTAAAAGAGAAGCTGACAGTGCTGCAATTCATAAGCTGCGGTGGTTTAATACAATGGAGGTTATTTTTATTTAAAGGTGATGTTCTGCACCTGAGTTTCTGGAACTGGGTCCCTATTGAAACAATACTTTCTTTGGGAAGGGTCAAAGGGGAGGGGCAGGGGATGGTTCACGGATGAGAGCATTTGAGGTCAGAGGTGCGAGGGAAGCAAGTTGTCAGTAGTAAGCAAAAAAAAAAAAAAAAAAGGGAGTGAAGGTGGTAAAAAGTGGAAACAGCAGTTAATTGGTAAAAAGCCCTGGGTTTGCCAGCAATGTTAAATGCTGTTTTACCTACTGTATATTAAAAATAAAAAAAATTACCTACTAATTTTGATAACATGTGTAACACAGTAGTAGCAAAAATAGTCCAAAAACTACAAAGGTAATCAGAACTGTAAAAGCCTCTTAAATGAGTGGTAAAACCTAATTACAGTTTCTTTTAACATTTCAGTCAACTAGCATATTTTTTCACACATTTCAGTGCACTAGACTTTGATTGATTTCTGTTGAAATACAGGAAAGACGACTCAAACGGCATACTCTTTCACCACCTGGGTTTTGGTGTGCCATCGGCGTATAACTGTTGCTGTCTATGTGTCAGCAATATAATGTTCACAAACCTTTTTATTATGCCCCCTGGATTTTGAATAGTTCAACATATTTAGGCACTCTAATCAGGCATAAACCTACAGTCAAAAGACACAAGGTGAGGCAGACAGTTCTCTGCCACACGGAAGGATGGGCTTCAAAATTGATCAAGCCATTAGAATAACACAATACCACCTGAATATTATATTTAGTTAAAAAGAAAAATATATGTTTTCGCACAACACTATACTGTACTTTGATTGATGTTAAATGAAGGTACAGGGCAAATTTGCTTTTTCTGTAAATGCAAAAATCTTTCTTACCCTAAATGTAAACTCTACCGGTTCACAATAACTAGCCACACGCGTGGTGTGTGTGTGTGTGTGTGTGTGTGTGTGTGCGCGCGCGTGTGTGCGTGCATGTGCGCGCACACGCGTGTGCGTGTGTGTGTGTTACAGGTACAAGTTATGGAAAATGAGAGTGGCCTTTATGCTTCGCTCTAAAGGCTAAAGTTTGATTTCCTGTGCCGCTGTGATTGGGATAACAGAGGCATATGGAGCCTGTATTGCCATGCCAGATGACAGGCTTCATTTTGAAGAAAGTGCTGCTGAACAGCACACTGGGGCAGCCTTTGATTGATCATCAAACATGCTTTTCATGAAACAATTTTTACGGTAAATGTGTTTCAGATGATGTGGTTCACAGCCAAAGTGTTCGCCTGTGTTTGAATGGAGCACAGTGGGAGTCACATCTCCATTGGAATAAATGTAAGCAAATACTATGGCCTGCACCTCATTCTCTGTGACTGAAGCTGTACTACTTGATCAGTGTGTGTCATTCAGTTTTGGTGATAATCGTATCAAACATTTTCAGAATGTTAAAAAAGTCAGTTCTTGTGCTTCTGTGCTCCAAACGAGACACTTATGTAGGTGCACAGGACAGATGATGATGACAACTCCTGAGACAGATCGCGTCTACTCAACTGTTGAAGAAAGTATATCCTCTGCTGACCTTATTTCAGCAGTTGTGTAATTCCCACTCCAGGTCCTGGAGTGGACTGGTTGTTCTCAGAAATCTGAAGGACTCTATGGCTGTCTAGATGTTGCAGGATGTAGTGCACACATAGATTGAACGCATAATCTACTGACTTGTTTGCCTTGAGGGCAAACTGCAAGGCATCCAGGAGAGGGCCAGTAATGTTTTTCACATCGTTCAGCACCAGTCTTTTTAAGTACTTCATGACTACAAATGTCAGAGCTACCGGTCTTAATCATTCAGTCCTGTGATGGAGGGTTTCGTGGGGATTGGGATGATGGCAACGCATTTGAAGGTGGCTGGGACATTTTTCTCCAGGGGGCTGTTAAACATCCTGGTGAAGATTGGAGCCAGCTGGTCCACACAGGCCTTCAGACAGAAGTGTGGCAATCCATTTGGGCATTGTGCCTTCTTGGTTTTCTGTCTTATGGCTGGTACACACTTTGCAATTTTAGCAGTTTTATAAAACTGTTGAATGACATACTATGAGTTGGACTCATGAAATTTGTTATGATACCAAATATGATGTGTGTAGTAATATGTAGACTTTATGACAGTTGTTATATCAGCATGCATAAGTAAGCACAGGGACATAGGTTAGGGTTAGTCATCCTGAATTTCTGACTTGATTGAAATGTTATCATAGTGTATAATATATATATATATATACAGTATATATATAGTGTATATAGTGTATTGCAAGACCTAGACAACAGCCATATTTAAATGTGTCTCACACTGCAACGTAGTGTGAGACAAGATCCAAAACAAAAGATCCAAAACAAAACATTTCTCCAAGATTTTTGCACAATGGCTTTCTTTTGTATTGGATAACCCATAATCTTACAGTGTATACTGGCTATTAGTGAGGGTGCTGTTATACCAAGCAATCGTTCTGTGCCCAAACAAGCTTTTTTCCTAAAATCCGGATTATTGGTTAGTGTTCACACGTTGCGATGGAAGAGCACTGGCTGAGCATGGTACAGTTGGTAACACATACAAACAAGCACTGTTACATATATAACGCTTAAAAGACCGTTATTTTGTATAAACTATGTGAATCAATGTATCTGGCATTTGCGAGGGCAGGCTATTTTCAAAAAACTTAACAAACAAAACAAAACACAAAGTCATTAAAATGTGAGCAGATTTTTTGGACTGCTGCAGTCGTGTATAAGCAGCGGAGAGGGATTTTTACTATAAGATATACAGTGCACCTGGCTGATGTCCTCTTTACACATTTTGAGAGTGATAGGGTGCTCCTTAGCCAGGCAAAACTGTCCATGTTCATATCCATTTGCTCCATGTTTATCCATGTGGATGAAAAAGCATTTTAAAAAGCTTTCCTGAACTGCAGAAGCTTGTTCATATGACCATATGTTTGCCTATGCCCCCTCCTCCAATTTCTCTTTTGTCATCAGAATGACCCTTGAGTGCCCTGTGGACCCCACTGACTCCAAATTAACACCATCTTATTGACCAGCTCATAGCTCTTTAGAGTCTATTACTTTAAACCAATTTTAACTGAAAGCTTTGTGTTTACAGTGTTTTCACTTAACCATTTCTTTGGCCTCATAAATGCACAATATTTACCTCCACCTAGGGAGTGGTTATGTGACAGCCAGCATTTGTTTGTTGATCTGACTTTTGAAAAATAACTTTAAAAAGTGGCAATCTGACTGAAATGAAATTTCAGGAAATGTTGACAATAGATTCAGGTTCCAGAGGGACTTTGATATTTGATCTACCTAACTTTGTACTTCAAACTCCTATACATGCACAGACACACACAGACACACAGAGTGGTCTATTATTTGTTCATAATTCAAATACACGTTACAGCCTCATAATCCCCTTTGTACATTTTATAAACCTTTCCCAAACTACGTGGCAGCAGATGCCGAAGGCACTAAAGGTTTAGTTGACATGACGCTTGGAAGAAATTCAACCTTTTTAATGAAAATAAAATGCCAAAACACTTAAAACATTACCCTATAGGCCTGCTGTAATATATCGATATAGTTAATATTCAAACTACAGTTTAAAAATGCAGATTACAAAATAGACTAAGCGTCAAAAAACACTGTGTGCATTGCGACTTTGACATAACCATGCAGCTTTGCTGGATAGCAGAAGTAGAGCAAACGCCGTGGCTGCAATGCAAACACATTCAGAGTATTCTCGAGATGATTCTGTACCAAAGTCCTTTTGTCAAACAAGACAATCAGTATACAAAACACAGCGGGTTGATTCATACAAAAGAATTTGGACATCAAATCGTAGACAGAGAGATTTGCTTACCCATCCAAATAATCAGAATCAGGTATTTCAATCACTTCCATGGCCATAGGTGCATAAAAATCTAGCACCTAGACATGCAGACTGTTTTTACAAATATTTGTAAAATAATTAGTCACCCTCAAGAGCACAGTGAATTCCAGTGTGGAAATGTAATAGGATGTCACCTGTGCAACAGATCCAGTCATGAAATTTCCTCACTTCTAAACATTCCACAGTCAGCTGTATTCTAACAACCTGAAGTGTTTGGGAACAACAGCAAATAAGCCACGAACTGGTAGGCCATGTCAACTGACGAAGCGGGGTCAGTGGATGCTGAGGTGTCTAGTGTAAAGAGGTCGCCGTCTTTCTGCAGAGTCAATTGCTACAGACCTCCAAACCTCATGTGGCTTTTAGATTAGCTCGAGAACTGTGTGCAGAGAGGTTCATGAAATGGGTTTTGATGACAGAGCAGCTGCATCCAAGCCATACATTACTCAGGGCAATACAAAACGATACAGTGGTGTAAAGCACGCCGCCACTAGACTCTAGGAGGCAATCTGGTGGACGAGTCTGAGATGGTGGTTGCCAGGAAAACAATACTTGACGGACTGCATTGTGCCAAGTGTAAAGTTTGGTAAATGGGGGATTATGGTGTGAGGTTGTTTTTCAGGAGCTGGGCTTGGCCCCTTCGTTCCAGGCAAAAGAACTTTGGTATGCTTCAGCATACCAAGACATTTTGGACAATTTCATGCTCCCAACTTCAAACTGGGAACAGTTTGAAGTTGGCCTCTTCCTCTTCCAACATGACTGTGCACCAGTGCACAAAGCAAAGTCCATTAAGACATGGATGAGAGAATCTGGTCTGGATGAACTTGACTGGCCTGCACAGAGTCCTGACCTCAACCCGATTGAACATCTTTGGGATAAATTAAAGCGGAGGCTAAAGGCCAACCCTTTTTGTCCAAGATAAATGTGTGACCTTATAAATGCTCTTGTGAAAGAATGGTCAAAATCTTCTATAAGCACACTTCTAAACGTTGCAGACAGTCTTCTCAGAAGAGTTGAAGCTGTTATAGCTGCAAAGGGTGGACCAACATCATATTGAACCTCATGGATTAGGAATGCAATGTCCCTTAAATTCAGATGCCAATCAAGGCAGGTAAGCGAATACTTTTGGCAATATATTACCAAAAGTATTCACTTACCCGCCTTACCTACCTTATTATGTATCAAATCATGAAGTGCAGACTCCCAATTTTAATAAGCTCTCAATGTTTGAACAGGACAAAGGAATTTTGAACTGAAATCAGCCCTTTTTCACATAAATTTGAGAAGTTAGAAATTAACCAAGCATAACATTCAACCACTAAATATTTATTTTCTGTTAAAAATGAAAGTAAATAACTATATTTAAGATATTATTCAAGAAATAAATATTCTGTGATTTATTTTTTTTGAAAGTTCATTTGACAATATCAATAATAATTATTTTACAAGGTTCAGGCATTAAAAATTTGGCATTTTGGGTAAAAAGCTTCTACACACTGGTGTCTTAACCAAGATTGTTTGGGGTGTATGTTACCTGTGGGTTTGTATCTTGCCATTAAGGGCTGTTCACACCTTCCAGTCTTGTGGGAGGATTGGCTCCTCTCTTTAAATAACATTGGGCAAGAAGGCTGTGTTTCGTTCAGTTTCCAGTCATATGTTTGTGCTGTGTCTATTTAAGCGGTCCAGCCATTTGTGCTGTACACATTTCCCCGTCCTTGGCTGGGATCCCCCTGAAGTGTGACTGGAGGGCGGTGGTCAGCTGGTTGTTGGAATTTTTTGCTCCCTCTTTAAGTTAGTGGTGACTTCAATGTGGCATCTGCTGGGTTGTGGCAAGTTTGTTTTTGGTTCAAGAATTGTGCCTGTTTCCTTTTTTGTCAGTATACTATTAAGTTTGGAATCATTGTATCTTTTGTTTTTTTATAGTCCCACCTAACATAAACAGTAATACCTGGCCCGCCTTGGGATGTAACAGTGTATGTCACAATATGTTGGAATTTTAGCTGATTGGAGGAGGCATGCACTCTCCCTGAGTGTGTTTTTTTTGTTTGTTTGTTTTGTTAAATTATTGCAATAATGTTGTCACAGGTCTGCAGATGAGACATTTTGTGACTTTGTAATACCAAGTAAAATAGGGATTATAGCTCATAAATCACCAGTAGGCCCCCAATGTCACTTTTTACCTGTATGTGTATTTGCAGCTTTGGTTATAAGATATAGGAAAGAAGAATTTTGAGGAACAAATATTCAATTTTTCTGACAAATGGCATAAAACATTTGGGAAAATGGGATCAAGTTACAGTGTCAAAAATACTACAAACTAAACAAGCTGGAAATGCCTGAAACTGTAAACCAGACATGTCAGCTGGGTTATGGTGACACTAAGGGTTGATCTATTTAGAGAAAAAACACCCAAGTGCAGGGACCACTTAAACTTTGCTGACAATATGGTATGGTAAGTGTCCTTGAGAAGTACAGCATGCAAATGTTACTTCCTGTCTCGACAGCGTCGTCAGCTTCGTGCGTAAAAGTGAAGCGCACAGTTTTTAGGGCACATCTGTGTCGGCGGCGCTATGACCCTGTTGCGTTGTGCGTACTCAGCTCCTCCGCTGTGGCGAGAGCAGATGTAGGAGTGCTGGCAGGCAGGCAAGTCCACTGAGGGCCGTATTCCAGTTTGGAGCTGTTGCAGGAATCGGGATATCCTCTGCTCCTCGCAGAAATTCCAGGGATTTTTTTTCCCAACTGCTTGTAGTACCTCGTTCTTTCCTTAAAAGTAATCCCACGTCTTGCCGTGGTGGCTGCCTGCGCCTGTCTTATTTTCACACTAGTTTTTCCAAGTCTGTTTCTTGTAGCAGGAAAAAAAAAAAAAAAAAACGAGGTTTGGCATCGTAGTAATAATTATTGCGTTTCGGCACATAGTTGGTGGTCGGTCATTTCCTCTCCGTCGAACAGCTCTGGACCCATGGCGTATCCTCTTGACAGAAAGGACCAAAAGTTTAAGAATATTTTTCTGGTTTTCTCACTCCGTGTGAGTCCTAGTGGCTCTGATCACATTGCCGAGTGAGGCGGGACTGCACATAACGGATTTACGCACAGGAACCGTTCTCCTGCGGCATTGGCAACCGACATCACAAATCTCTGATTTAGTCTTTGACCCGAACTGTGGATTAAACCCGTGAGTGATCTGTGTGGACTGTGCCTTCCTCTTCAAACTGCCGCAAAGCCCAAAGCTGAGACTCACACGTCATGAATCGCTTTATGGATATGCTGCAAAATTGAAGGAACTCGAAAGACAGCATGAGTTGCGCTCTGGATTCCTTTAAATCTGCATTCTATTCTCGTATTTTTTAATGCTGGTCCATTTTTGTGTACAAATATGATGAAATGGCAGCCCCGGAAGAAGGTAAGTCGGGTTTATATGCCTATGTTTGAGTACGTCTCCTCCAAGGTTTCTGTGGAACATCAAAGTTGGAAACGGGGCTTATGCTTTTCGAGCACACCGGATAGTAGAATAACTGGAACAGAACCGCAATGTAACGAACCGCATCAGATAACAAATAAGTTTCTTTTATTCGCTCCCAGTTTTCTCACAATTACAACGTTTCTCTGTGGTTGGTTGAAAAAATGTGAGAGAGAAAGCTTTGGACCCAAGTGAGTCGCTCTGTTCGTCATTTACAGTACAATAACTTGCATATTAATAGACCAGTGGGTCTGGGTGTATCAGTATTTTACAACACCTTTTGAATTAAAAAAAAAATTTTTTTTAGACATTTTAACAGCAGGTCGAACATGTATTCCTAATCTGGATCATCTGATACATCAGGAAGTTTTATCAATCAATTATTATTAAGATACACTTTAACCTGAGTTATGATGTGGAATATTTAGATTAGAAAATTTAAAAATATCATAATCTAGATCCTATAGAAACATTTTAAAATGGAATTTTTTTTTAAATTTATTTTATTTTCCATTATTTGATATCACATTGGCTGCGTTTCAGTTGTTTGACCGCTTTCGTAGCGTTTGAGCCTCGCAAATTTGCCCTCTCTGGGACAGATAAAGTCAGTTTATCTCTCGCCAGGGAGAATTTGTACGTGGGTGTTGTAAACATGTTTTGTCCAGCAGGGGGCACTTTAACAAAATCGTCTTGTTTTGTGGAAGTGAGCTTTTCACAGAATCAAAAACTTAGAAAGAGGGGGAAAATTATGAATATATGTCCAGCTGTTTAAGTTTAATCCTTTTAAAATATGCACGTTTTGGTTTTCTGGTGTCGTTATTTTGAGACATATTGCGTCTTTGTAAGTGTACGACAGTTGGCGCATTGGTTGGTTTTGTTGGATGATTTGACATCCATCTCTAAATTGATAAATATTGCTTTGCTAACTCTTTACCTAAGTGAAATTCTCTGTGTTGTTTGTGACTGAGTGCCTTTAACTTACAGCTGTGCTGCGTGTCTGCCAGAATTATCCAAAAGACCTCCCTCTCAGGACTACAAAGCATTTCACTGCAGGAATTGATTCCTAGTCACACTACACATGTGCACAACCTAAAATAATTCTAAAAGTAACACTGTCGTTCATGTCTAGCTTCCCTTTTTGTCATAAATGTGACTGAGCACACGGGGTGTGCATTAGGGATGAAAAGAATCTTTTTTTTGTGACTGAATAATGACCCTGTTGTTAATGAGCTGCAGAGCCACGAAGCCACAAATCAGAGCAGGGTTTACAAATATAGACGTGTTTGTGAGAATGTGCCATGTTTTTCCTTCGCATTAAACTTGATTCAAAGGTCCGTGCAATATGCAACAACCATAGGTTTTCACTTTCTACACAAAGCTAGTTTTTAAATATGTATCGTTCGATATAAAAAGCAGATACACACATTTACAATGGTCCTTGGGTTTTCACATGGCTGGACTCTTGATGATCTGCCCATCCATCATTTGCTCTTCTTTGAATGGGAGTCAATACAATGTTGGCGAGATTCACAATGATTCAGGTTGAGTGTCCTCTCTAAAACTAATTTAGAAGCCCACGTGTGAGATGTTAAAGAACAGATGGAGTAGACCTCTTATTTCTGCTGACAGACAGCTCATCTGCTCTAGAAATAGGACAATAGTAATTCAGTAGTTTCTTTGTCAATTGTTGCCATCAATTTGATTTTTTTCCCATGCAGTTTGGCGATTGATTGAGCTGACTCACATAGATTTTCTACAAAATGATGCTGCCACAGTAAAGAGATTCACAGTGGGGTTAGATAAGTCCCCAATTACTTGTAGCTTTTCTGATGGGCTGAGTGGAACTTTCCATGGTGACTCCATTCTTTCATAATGAAGGTGCCTTTTGAATTTACATTATTTTGTAATATGCTTGGTTTTACTGCTAACATAGTTGAAAATTAAAAATTTGACTGTTGTTTACATTTTATTGCTATCTGTTTTTGCTTTTAATGTTGCTATATTATGACCTCAAAGTAGTCTTTGTTAAGTTGTTTTACAAGCAAGCCTCCAGGAGGCATTTAGGAAGAAATACTTGTTTTTTTTTTCCCCCAAAAAAAAAAAGTGGAAGCAGAATCAGACATCCTGCATGTGTGTGTTTAGGTTTTGGCAAAAATTATGGGTTTCCAGTGGATTTTTAGCTTTCTGTGTAATTTTGACCCGTGCCTGAAGCTGAGCTTGATTATGTTTTATTGCATGTAAATTTCAGCAAACGGTGAAAAGAAAACATTTTGTGTATGGTATTTTTTACTGACAAACCTGTTTTAATGTGACCAACCATTCATGAGTAGAATAGCCTATAACCGGCAAATGTGTTTTTTGTAGTTGTGCCACAAAGCTGTACACATGTGGCAAATATCAATGCAAGCAAATTCAGAAGCAACTGCTTGTTTTATGGTTGTGCCAGATGCTTTCATGGGTTCCACACAGTTGAGTAGAAACTTCTCACATAACAGAGACCTGTTGTGACTGCAAATAGACACACTCTAAGTGCCTTTAGCCATCGACAGGCATCTCTGAAAGTCTTCACTGGCTCTGCGCAACAGGGAGTTTCCCCTTGCTGTATTTACTTTTTGATTCAGTATTATTTATGAGTGCTCCAATGGAGAAACGGGCTATGCCCCCCAGGTTTCTATCAGTCTATATGACATCTCCTGGCTGGCAGCAGAGCAGCAATTTTGGAATGTATTTACAGCAAGGCAAAAGCCATCAGGGTGGGAAGACAAATGCCAAAAGACACACATATGAGCAGAATACAAAGGGAGCGAAAGGAGTCACTGACAGTGAAGCAGAGAGGACAGAAGGCACATTGTGAGCAATGTTTGGTCGTAGATTGTTTGGAAATGTGTTTTGTGTATATGTGGCCAGATATTGAGGTAGAGAGCGAGTTTTGAAAATTTGACTGAGTAAAAAAAATGGATTAATGAAGCAGTGATAATTAGGAGTGATAGAACCTGCTGCTCATAATGCCGTGCAGGTTTTGCAGCCCAGCACGTAGGGTGGATAGTGAAATGGGTCTTTTGGCTTTTTTTCCCCCAGGATGGATGGAGAATGGGGGCAGGGTATTGAGCCTGGTAGGTGTGGAGGTGGGTAGGGGGTTGCAGCAGAAGAACAAGTCAGCAAAACAGCTGAAATGTATACATCAGTCTGCTGCCTCCTGTGGGGAAACTGCAGAAATGGAGGACTGAGAAAAAGGGGTCCCTGGAACGCAAGGCCTGCCTTATACCTAATGTGGCAGAGCAGTTTGTCCTATGCAGGCAGATACCCGGAAAAGCTCCTGGGAGTCCGCTCTCAAAACAGAGCTAGTGACAGTTACTGGGTCATCCATCTGTGTTTATTTCTCATTCTTAAAACGACATAATGTCACCATGCATGTGAAGATAGATTTTTGATAGAAGGTAGTCAATGCAAAGATTGATTTATATGTTAGCTAGACCATTTGTATTTTTCCTCCAAGACTCAGA